>LPNX010734265.1:412592-470078 GCA_001517045.1 Pseudotsuga menziesii
CTAGGCGATTCCCTTGGAATCGCGATTCCGGAGCGGATTCGAAGGGGGGGGGGACGATTCCTCGCAACCCAACTTTACCCTTTGTAAGTATGGCATGAAAAAGCAGATTTCCAAAAGGTTCCAAGATCTTTTAGAAGCACAGGTATATCTTATTATTATTATTATTGTCACCATGATTATGAATAACTTGGCTTAAGCTTGGTTTTGATATACACCATTGGAGCATTTCTTACCCTGGATGCTTACAGGATCATATTGATGCAGTATCTCACCTTTAGTTTGGGTACTTTGACCTGGTCAACCTAGTTGACCAAGTCAAGCACGGTTCCCAAGGTAGTGACTCAAAAAACAACATGGTCTATATTTGTTCTAGACATGCCCTGGACCAACACTACGGTTTCAATTTTGAGAGTTTCGCCCCAAATCTCTTGATCAATGATTATTATCACTTTATTATTGGCCAAATGATCAAATTTTATTACAGATGGCAGTATGTTGGGTCTTCCTAGAGCAGTGCAGTGTTCCAGGGGGTATTAGTAGTCACTTTTACCATTCTTCTGTGTCTCCATATCATCTAGAGCAGTCAGTTTTCCCTAGTTCTCATCCTTGACAGAGTTAGGGTGATTATATCATTTTCCAGAGGTTGTACTAGCAAAAATGAACTAGAGATTTCATTGAAAAATCGATTTGGCCTCCTGGGTTAAGGAAATGGCTTGGAATTTTAGCAGATGATGTGTCTCAACATCTCGGACAGTCCTTCAGCAGTTGTTCGAATTATTTTATTTTGGCTTAGTCAATGAGGAAAGCTCCCCAAAGGGTGCCCCCTCTTCTTGGCTAATGATGTATTGTATTGTTATATCATATGATTTGAAGTTGTAGAGGGGCCTAGGGTGAATTAAACCTCTAGTGACCCCCTCCTATGTATTATCATGTCACATCTTATGTTATAATGTGACTTTCACTTTAGAGAGGCGTCCTTGAGCAAAGTGTGCCCCCTCTTTTGACTTGGTCACTTGATCCATGTATTGATCTTTGTATTATTGATCTCCACCGTTGATGATGTTATAATCTCAACAATTGGATGCAAAAGTAAGTTAGGGTTTACGTCTCTCTCAAACTATTTAAGAGAGGTGACCTCCACATTGTATTTCATGAGCTATGGCACCGGAATTTGAATAAAGAGATTTGTCTGGGATTACTTTCTGTGTTATTGTAAATGATTCGATGATCTGATGATTTGCATTGCTACTCTTCTGTACTGAGTTTTATTCGGGATATATCTTTCCTTTTTTCCTTTACCCATTTAATCTGCAGGGAAGGAGGCGTGTTAGGAGAGAGAGGGTGCATCTGTGGGGAAACTCACCATTGCTCCGGCTCTTGGGTGTTTGGTTTAGGGAGTATCTCTTTCTCTATGATTTTTTACTTCCCGTCCTTTCCTTATTTTGCAGATCTCATTCGTTTGCCTTACCATTTGGTTTTCTCTAGTTTGGCAAGTTGAAGGAGGTGCTAGGGTGATTGGTTGAAGCTCAACTACATCAAGATTTTCTCTGAAAATGCTCATTTGGTCAAGAAAGTGGCATTCTTCATCTCTTTTGAGGTCATCTACAAGATCCAGGTATGTCTCACAGGTAAATTCTCTCTCTTTTATTTTCTGTATTCATTGCCCATCACTGCTTTTACTGAAAAACCCTTCTCAGACACAAGAAAAATTCACCTGGCCAAATTGCATTGGGAATCTGCAATTTTGGTGATCTGGGTTTTGTTGACCATGGTGAAAAAACCCTCGCCCTAAAAAACGTCAAGCTTGGACTCCTCTTCCCATCATCTCCAGGCATTGGTTTCAGTCTGGGAGAAAATGCCCCTGTTTGGTTTACTAGCCAGTTTTTTCTGTGTATTTTGTCCGGTTTCACTTGGATTGTTTTAACTGTTGAATTTCTCATCCAAGATGTGTGCAGGAATCCATAACCTTCAGTATCAACCTCATCCTGGGAATTCCTCAATTATTTGTTTAAATACCCCCAGGGTCTGAATTGACCATTTGAACCAGCACACTAAAATCCTAGATCTAATTCGAATCTTCTTAAGCCATTTAATATTTTCACTTGAGTAACATTTCCAGTCTATAATAACCACCCTGCTCAAGTATCCTTAATTTGTGGCTCATCTGTATAATCTAGGGTTTCAGGCACTCACCTTACGTATTCTTCGTCAGGAGTCTGATCTGGTGATTTATCTTAGATCTTTCCTTTCAGGGTCGATCTGGGTCTCCCCATTAGTCACTTGGGCTTCTCTAGTGGCATAAAGCAAAGGAATCCCTAACCGACGTGACAACCATCCATCTTTTGGGGGGTTAGGGTTTTCGTAGGTCGCGACTTTGGTTGCCCGTCCCCTCTGCCATCCTGTATTGGATTTCTCTAGCGGGGCAACTACAAGATCTGTGATAACAGGTCTCAATGGCCCAAACATAATGCTCAAAGAACCTAAAGAGAATAATGAGACTAGAATTTGAGGTGTCATAGTTCTTTTCTAGTGAAACATTTCAATTCTAGCAAATCACGAATAAAATTGCCTGGCTTGTGTGGGCTTAGTAGGTCTGGGAAGTCCTTGAATGCGAAGATTGAGCCCTTTAGTTTGTCTATCCTTTTCTTTCTTGAATTTAGTTTGTATTTTTGGCTCAATGATATGCGAAGATTTCTTCCTTTGAACCACTTACACCCAATGTTTATGTTCACCAATATGTTTTTGGAAAGATTGCTATTTGCCAAAGGTTTTATTCTTGAAAATCTCTTGTTAGGTAAGAATATAGGTTTGCTTGCTCCTCAACTTTAAAAATTTCATTCTTTTGTGACTAAATTACTTAAACCAAAGTGGCTAGGAGGGGCTCTGGGTGGGGGTGGGATAAAAGCATCAAGACTTTGGATTCTAGAACACCTATTTGCTAGTTTTGGGGTGAGATGAGTGACTTGAGCTTTGACATTTAAAGAATGAGGCATTCATTCATTAAAAATTGAGACTCGACGTCCTTCCAAGCTCAACTCTTCATCATGTTGAAGCATATCATTAATTTTTATCATTATGTTATGTTTTATGAGGTGTAGTCCCCACATTGTGGGTGACAAAGCCTAAAATCACTAAAAGTCATTTAAAAGACAAATTAGGTAGGTTGGCTTAGAAGGGGGATGAAGTGAGTTTTTTTTCTTATAAATAAAGCATTTTCCCCTCATTTGTAACCAAGATCATGGGATCAAATACGATTGAAATTTTATTTCTTCTTGTGTACATGAGCAATTAATTGGTGCACACCTCCTTTCTTGGCATTTCTAGGGTGTTTCAAGGATCAATTTTGATGTTTGAGCCTTGAGGTTTCTTTACTATCTTTCAAGGCTATTCTAAGGTGAAAGGATTCTTGATGCTTCTTCTCTTCTCCTTTTCTCTGTCAATTGTGGTAAGATTCTTGAACCTCTTGTCTTGTACTACTGGAGGAGTCCAAGGTAGGACTAATTTAGGGTTTTATGAATAATAGCTTAGTCTTGTTAGTGAGACATCCCTCTTATATGATCTCTCTTGTTTGGGCCTTGGCATCTTGTATGCCCTAACTAGGTCAAACGCTAAACACAACCTAAGGTTTCTTAGCATTGCCCTAGTTCTTTCAAATATTGAATTGCCAATTCTTAGGAGAAATGTCAACCTTGATTTCTTAGTGCTCAAAGGACTAAGACCTAGGTTTAATTCCCTCATCTTCCTCAATTCAATTTTACAAAATTCCTTGTATTATATTGAAAAAAATACAAAAAATATTAGAAAATAGAAAAAAACCCTAAAAATTAAATATTTTGAAAAATGCAAAAAATATTTATTTTTGTGATTGTACTTGTTTAGTATTGAATTTACTTGCAGAATTCCAGACTATTTACAACTGTTATAATTTTTTGAGATGTTTATATTATTAAAAAATCCATAAAAATTGAAATTTTTTCTTAAGAAGTTGGTTTTGCAGCTTGAGGAAGCCTAAAATTAGGGTGATGTCAGCCCTAGGAAATTGACATCATCTCCTAGCGGCTGGTATAGTCCTAGTGCAGGTGTTGTTGAAGTGTTTTGTAGGTCCATATTTGACAAAGGGACAAGCTCTAGGTGTTGGAAAGGGTTTGTACCTACGCTGTTGGGAGCAGGAAGC
Source organism: Pseudotsuga menziesii (assembly GCA_001517045.1). Taxonomy (NCBI): domain Eukaryota; kingdom Viridiplantae; phylum Streptophyta; class Pinopsida; order Pinales; family Pinaceae; genus Pseudotsuga; species Pseudotsuga menziesii. Next base: position 416,767 of record LPNX010734265.1, read on the forward strand.
ATGAACGAAGTGAGAAGAAAAAATTTCAAAATATTCTAGGGTGGGAGCATTATCAGGAGCATTTTTTATATAGTATATATTTTTATATATTTTGGTGCATATGTCAACAAAACCATGTGCATCCACCAGAATTCAAACCATTATACACAAATATGCAAAGTTTCTCTTGTATATAGTAAGTAAGAGTGCATACATAACACCGAGTGCAATCCATATCTAAACCAAAGTACATCAATTAATAGGCTATAAACTAGGGATTCTTGAAAAACTAGTTTTGAGGCCAACAACATCAATCTAAACAATCAACACCATCAACATCAAGGTACATAGAGGGGTTGATGTGTTTGATTAAATGCCAATCCCATTCCCCCATACACGATAGAATCTAGTGGAAACATTGCAATATTGAAATCATAAAAACTGTTAAGCTTGTTGAATTTTGAATGGGATAAAAAATTCTACTTTTTGCATCTGAAGTCTGATGAGGTTGGAACCACTCTCAAACATCCTGAAACAATTAATGGTAATGTTAAAAGTTTAAGTAAAATGATAGAAAATGAAAGATAAGGAGAATATCAACTTTTACTTAAAGAATTTAATATTACCATTTAATGCTATTGATGATTACTAAGATTAGGTTTTTTGCTGTTACAGTAGGTTTTTCCTCCTTTATATAACATTAGTATGGGCCTAGGGTCAGTTCCCTTGCACCCATCGCTTAACTTCTTGTTTTTTTAAGAAAAATTGAAGAAAAAGAAGGGAGCATTTTTTTTTGCAAGGAAGCGAGCTTCCTCGAAACGCTCCCATACAATAGCATCTAGGAAGCGCGCTTCAAAAGCAAGCTTTGGGAGTGGGGGCCTTGGGGGAGGGGGGGCGGCTCCCATGCAACATAGGTTTGTACTTCATCTCCTAGCCTCGGTGGGTGACTTAGGGGGGTTTTGAAACGCCAAATCAAGCCATTCATCCTTTTTTGTAGGCTGGTATAGATCTGAAGTGTGTAAACAGTCATAAATTGCAACAAACATTTATCAATCTAAGTGTGCTGAAGGGGTTAGAAACTTATTATTGGTTGGTAAATGACGAGAGGTATTCATTGTGACCTTTCGAGGATTTGATTCAAGATTTTGTACAAGTTAGTGGTGCTGGTTTATATTGCAGTTAATTGATTTATCTTAGTGACAAATTAGCACTGAGTTTCATTTCTTCTAACCTCCTAGTCATTGAGTATTTATTGAATATGTTGTTGACTCCATTAAGGCACTGGTTGAATAATCTAGGAAGAGGGTCTTTAGAAGTAGAGTGGTCCTTGTTGCATATTTTACAAGGCTACTTCTGTTTGCATTTTGAAAGCCTCTTGTGGCCAAAGGAGTAGGCCTAAAGGGAGAGGAGAGTGCGTTGTGGTGACATTGGGTGCATCTCTTGAAAAGTTGCCAATATTAGCACTGACCCTCATGACCTAATCGGAAGGGTGCTAATTTGTGCAGTAACATGTACCAAGATGTAAATGCAAAGTGGGGGAACTAAGGCGACACATATAAAAGTGAGATGTAGAAAGAAAAGTATAATTCTAACCTAAAAACCAGAAAGCAAATTCCAAAGATGGAGAGTTGATCTAGGAAAGAGATGTACAAAGAAAATGGATATAGGAGTTGTGATACAAGAGGTGTATAAGTCTGTCATGGTTTGCTGGAACCATCTCTCCTATCATCCGAGGCTGAATGGAGGATACTCAAAATAGAACTCTAGTGAAAGAACGAAAGAATAGTTAGACTGGGTAATGCACCGTTGCTTGGAGTGGGGTCCTGCCACTTTGACTTGGATGAAATCATTTGACTATTGGTATGGGACCAAGACTGCCATGCCACTAAGGTTTAAAGAAGTGGAGGTGGTCCTCCGCATCTGAACTGATATGGGGTCGAAAATAGTACCACCATCCGACAGTCTCTTGGAGTCCCTAGAATATGGGAGTGTCGAAAAGAAGAAAGTAATTCTTTGAGGTGAGGTTGGTCCAGGATGTGCTCGTGGTTGGTGTTGATGAAATTGTCATTGATGCCAACATGGATTTGCAGTGGCTCCACAGGGTGTCATTGATGCCACCAAGTCCCACCTGCATTGCCTTGGACCCCTTACAGAGTGGGTTTGTGCCTTGCAGTGCCTTGGATCCCTTACAAAGTGGGTTTGTGCCTTGAAGCAACTTGTACCCACAAAACTGGATCTTGGAGCCACCACCTCGTAGACGATGCTGAAGACCCTGCTGATAGTGCTGAAGACCTTGTTGATGATGTTGAAGCTTTTGTGGATGATGGAGAAGCTCTAGATGGGTTGGAGAAGCATTAATGACCCATTATGTGGTCATTTATGCTTTGATGGTGTCATGATATCCTAGGAGAAGGTTTGGCAACCCCACAGGTGATGTCATGATGGATCTCGACCCTTGGAGGTCCCCTTGTGTGGTTAAGGTGGTTGAAGAAGCCCATGTAGTCTTCTGCTTGATGAAGAATCCCTTGAAGAAGTCCTTGGACCCACACTTGGTGGTTTGATGGTCCTTGCACCCTTGAAGGAATGTTGAAGATGAAGCTCTTGAATATAGCACCCATGATGAATGGCATCCCTTGAAGTGTTATGGGACTCTTTTGCAAGATAAAGAAGTCTTCACTTGGTTGATCATGGCAATTGAGCCTTGAAGGCGCCCATTGAACCTTTGGTGACTAATGATAGGGTCTTTATAATGGTATCATTTGTAACATGACATCATTTGATGACTTAATGATGAGGAGCATGTGGACATATGATTGCTTGAAACTCATGATGATCATGATATGCATATAGTGGAAGCCCTTCTCAAGTATCTTGCAACTCAAGGAAAATCAAATGATCACATTGAAACATACTTGAGAGTAAAAGTAAGTCGTCTGCAATACTTGAAAATAAAAATTAAAAAGTAAATAAAAATAAACACAATTTATAAGGTTGACTTACATACAAAAATAAAAAAATGAAAAATGAAAATTTATATTTTTGGTACAAGCCGGCTCCATAAAATTGGGACTTCAAATCTATATAAATACACCTTCATTTCACTCATTTAACACACAAATTTTTAAAGAGAACAACTCTGAAATTCGGGTGCATGAAGGACCACTGAGGCAGTCGCAGTGGGGAGTAGTCCACTGTGTAAAACGCAACAACAGACATTTCTTTAAAGTCTGATATTTTTGATGTTTTTTTCTTCTTCTTTGTAGATCTGAAATTTGGGTATAGGAGCAGATGTAGCAGCAGTAAAGAGCAGACAACGAATTTTTAACAGTAGTCTGATTTTTTTTGATGCCCTAACTTCTTGGCTAAGAAAAGTTTCGTGGGAGCAGAACAAGACCCGAATTTCCAACAACAGATTCGTTTTATTTTCTTTTCTTTTGGACTGAGTTTTGATGGACTACAGGAACACGTGGCAGCAAAAGAATTCCGAATTATTTTGCAGCAGTCCTTTCTCCCTTTTTGAGCAGCAGTCAATGTTGAATTTTGTTTTAACACAAGCATATTTAAATATGACTACAAACAGTCCTGAGTCTTGTAGGAAAAAAGGATGACAGGGTTTTAACTTTTGACAGTCCTAACCATGAACATTTCCAAGCTGGACAGATCTGATGCAGTCAAACAAATTTGCAAACCCTAGCAGCAAAGAACATATTCAACATTTGAGAGAGAAGTAGGGCTCGTTGATTCAGGCTCAGTTTCGATGGGAGCAACAGTGGGAGCAGACCCTAATCCTTGAAGTGGTATCTTCCACAGATCCAGTGTTTACTACAGACCTCTCTCTACAGCAGTCAACAGCAGTCACCTTATGACTGAGAATTTGGGTGGCAGCAAGAAAGGATGCGTTTCGGAGTTTAGGAGCAGACTTTTTGCAGCAGCAGAATTCGTGGTGATTGGAAGCATTGCCACACCTTACAGTTCAAAGGTTGAGGATTGTTCTTGTCTCCTACAAAAGTCATAAATATCCCAGATGTGAGTGCAAAGAGTTAGTGAAAGTGACACAGTAAGATGGTGAAACAATGATACTTCTACCTTATGATGCACATACAATACATACACAGTGCACACTTATACATGATGACATGATGTCTTGTATGCAAATCCTATGATAATGCAAACCCTATTATGATGTTCCAGACAGACCTATTGATGATGATGATGATGATGTACAGTAGTAAAGATTGCAATGATCTACTGACTTGACAGAGGTTGAAGTCTAAGTCTATGTGCAGGGTTTCTTCCTCCTTGACATGCATAGCTTGCTTGAGCATTCCAATGTTAAGTGACATGAAGAGTGATAAGATTGGGTTGTTCCAGTATTGAACACAATTTGAAGTTCAGTTGTAGCCTTGAATGACTCTCCATATTATGCTCAGGTTGTTAATTTGATGCAAGATGAACAGTTCAAGTTCTGAAGATGCACGTTGATCACTTTCACTCAGCCTAGGTTTTACAGTGACACCTGTGGTAAGTTGCTAAGAAAAGGTAAGATCAGTAAAAATATGTTATACATGGTAAAGCTTTGATACACATGGATATACAAATGCAAATTGCAATGATGAACAATTCTTTAAGAAGTGTTTGGGAATGTGTGCAAGAGTGACACTATGATGCTTACCTCATGATGGTGCAAATACATGCTGATGATAGTACTTGATAGATTCTTGTACATGACAATGCATATCCTATGATAGCATGTCCAGATGTTTGACAGACCTTGTTGATGAAGATGATGCATGATTTCTACTTGAATATCACATCCAAGACATTGACAATTGTTGCAGCACTAAAGAATAATGAGTAGCAGATGACTAGTAGCATAGATGAGCAGCCGTGATGAGCAACAATGATGAGCTCATTGACCAGAGATTAATGAGCAGTGTTAACCAACAGAGTGATGAGCAGAGATTGATGTGTAGAGCAGAGGTAGATTGTGCAATAGAGCCATATGATTACTTGCAAGAGGAATCTTGCACTTGAGGATTGGACTCCTCAAACCCTTCTTAGTTGGAGCTAAAAAAACCGGGTTGAGTCCTGTTATGAGAGTTGGTGCTCTTCTTATCAGTTGGTGCTGATTGTAATTGAGAATATTGTTGTCTTCCATGTACAATAAATAAAGATCAAATTACATATATTCTCGTGTCTCTTTTGATGTGATGTTTATGCTTATGACTCATGATTGATTCAACTGATTATGCAATTGATGACATAATGATTGATATACTCTGATTGACTAATAGAAATGTAAAAAGGTTTAAATTTCCCACACACTGATTCACCCCCCCTCTCAGTGTGGCCATTGTGTCCAACAGTTGGAGGATGAGCGAGCGAAGTTAGATGTCCTTTTGCAAGTATAGGACCATGCATCTTTGGTTAGGGTACTTGAAGAAACTGGTTAAGATATGAAGCTCTCTAGGGAGAAGCTCACTAAAAAGACAATGGAATCGCCCTAGAATCTCATAGTAAGTAGAACAATGAAAGCTGAAGTGCTCTTCAGTCTCAACCTCTCAAAGGTGGCATACCTAGTAGATCCTATCTGATCGGTTAGTCTGGTGATCCATCTCCACCCTAAGATGATGAGAACCTACTTTGAATTGGTCTAAAGGAATATGAATAGTGTGTGCCCAATGGCGGAGTGTGTGATAGGGATGAATAATGAGACCATCCTAGATCCATGAAGTGCTCAGGGTAAATGGCCATCTTTGTATGTAGCTGGCCCTGATGGTTGATCTAAGTGACTTGCACAAACTACCAATAGATATCGTCTCGGTTGATCCTATTCAACTCTTGCCAAATAGGTAAAAGACAACCAAGTGCGTCCTAGGAGTACCTAAATGGAGGAATTTGGTCCATCAGAATGCCAACAAACTCCAGTATATCCTAGACCCCTGCATACCAACATCGAGTGCAACCTGAAGGGTTAGCCGAGGTAATGGACTCTAATGAGCATGTTATCACGAATCTTGTAGTTGCCCCGTGAGATGATCCTATTCAGGACGACAGAGGAAAGGCAGCCAAAGTCGTGACCTACGATATCCAAGACTTCCGAAAGAACTCGGATGTCACACTGTCAAGGATACCGACACTTTGGACTAGTGAGAACACAAGCCCAGGGGGCGTCCCTATGACCAAGAACACTAAAACAAGGAAAATGAATGAGTAACGGAGGGAAACTTGGTGGAATCTCTTAGTAGAATGGTTAATTGAAGTTTGAAACAAAAACGAAGAGATTCTGAGCATCCAAGCGAAAAGCCCCAATTTTTCCCTAGGGTTTATGCAGAAAAATTGGGATCTAGGGAAAATGGTGAAATTAAGTAAAATTGGACACTCGGATTGATTGTTGGATGCAAGATTAGGCGAATGGAATTGAAACCAACAATACCCAGTTTGCAGTTCTTGGAAATACCCACTTTCCCCAAGGGGGGCATTTTTTCCTAGTAGCCGACCAATGCTTTGGATGGGAAAATGGAGTCTGATTAAGCCGAAAATGTAGATTTAGGGGTTTGATGTTAATTCCAAAGTGGGTTTTAAATTTTAGAGCTCGCTGCAAACTAGAACTTATGGATCTACAAAATGAGGGTTTTAATATGGTAAAATGATGAGCAATGCATGTACGAAAAATTAAAGAAGAAAAACTTACTGGCGAGACGTACCTGAAACTTGTAGATGGACTGAAAAATGATGAAGAATGCTACTTTTCTGTCAAAACGAACTTTCCCGAGTAAGATCTTGTTGTTGTTGTGCCACAGTTAGTCACCCTAGTGCCTCCTTCAACCTGCCAGATCAGAGAGAATTGATCGATCAGACAAACAAACGAGATCCGTAGAATACAGAACATAAAAGGAAATAAAAAATCATTAAGAAGAAGATACTCCCTAAACCAAACACCCCGGAGCCGGGACGAAGGTGAGTTGCCCCACCAAAGTCCCCTCTCTCTCCTAGCACGCCTCCCTTTCCTGCAGATAAGATGGGTAAATAAAAAATGCAAGATCTATCCCAAATGAAACTTAGTATGGAAGAGTAGCAGTGCCAATCATCAGATCATCAACACATCCACAAGATACGCAAAAGAATAATCCCAGACAAAATCTCTTTATTAAAATTCCGGTGCCAAAGCTCATGAATTACAATGGGGGGTCACCTTTCTTAAATAGTTTGAGAGAGACATAAACCCTAACTCACTTTATCATCTGACTGTTGAGATTAAAACATCATCAATGGTGGAGATCATCAATACATCAATCAATAGATGGATCAAGTGACTAAGTCAAAGAGGGGGCGCACTTTACTCAAGGACGCCTCTTTAAAGTGAATTGTCACAACATAACATAAGATATGACATGATACAACATAGGAGGGGGTCACTAGGGGCTTAATTCACCGTAGGCCCCCTTACAACTTCATAACATAAGATATGACAATGAACTACATCAATAGCCAATTAGAGGGGGCGCCCCTTGGGGGGATTTCCTGACTGGCTGAGCCATAATAAAATAATCTGGACATCTGCTGACTGTAAACTGCTGGAGGACTATCTGGGATGCTGAGAAACATCATCTGCCTGTTATCACATATATAGCATCTAGGCTACCATATTCTATTTTTCAGATTTCAGTACACTGTTCAGCCAGTTCCCCTACATATGAGATGCTGAGATGAGCATCTATGATGGATTATGATTTGATTGGTGGACTATAGGACTATCCCATGCCATGATTGAGTCTCAGGACACTCATATTTGAGGATTGATGTAGTCATTTTAACCATTTGCAGAGCAGTTATTAGTGCCCAGAGTTATATCAGTGCTTTATCATTGGACAGATGTTGGTTCAGATGGATTATTTACATGTTGATGACTCGGCTTGTATTATCTTATGTTATGGTTATCATTGCTCTTATACTCATTCTTGTGACATGTATTAGCACTTAGTGTCATGATCTGGCGATCATATAAATATGTGGACTTGGATGTATTGTTATTATGTATTGATGTCCCTACTCAGACCTGGAAGTTCTTGATCTATACTCATTGGTTTTACCCTTCTTAAGGAGAATAGAGGTAGTCATTATCACCATACTTTGGCTTGCTAGTGTTGGTTTCATTATTCATTGTCTCCACCCATCCATTACCTTCCAGTTATGTTTCTTACCCGACCTACTATTTTGACTTGTGGCATGGAGGACCTTTCCCCACTAGAGCCTCTATGATTGGATAAGCTTCCTTGTTTATTTGTGTTTCGGCTCTAAGTTACCTAGGTTGTGTTGGCTAAACCTGAAACAAATAGTGCTGCCATCAATACAACGTATTTGGAAATGGATATCTTATGGAAAAGCCCATTCATGAAAAGTAGTGTTTTAAACATACATGAATGCAAGGCAAGCCTAATGAAATTGGCTTTGAAGTACAATGAAATGAAAATCTTAGAACATTCATGAAAAGTAGTGTTTTTCAACATACATGAATGCACAAAGCCTAAAATAATAAAAAATCCGTGAAATAAATACACAGACCAAGGCTATGAAAAATCAAAGGCCCAAAAAGAAATGGTTCCTAAAGTTATATCTAAGGATTGCTGGCCTCACTTGTATTGGTTTGGATTGTGAGCATTTGTCAAGGTGAATAAGCACCTCTGAAGTAACTCACCCATTTGTGAGACACTGCCATTCCTTGTGTTGTTGCTTGTCCGTCATATGCTAGAGTGAGTATTCTCTTTCCATATCCGAAGTGTCACAATGTTGAGTTGGTGGCCATCCTTTGCCCTAGCCTTCTGAATTTTTAGCCTTCACCCTTCACTAGCAAATTGATTACAACTATGAAGTGAGTATGATCTTGAAAGTCTGGACTGAGTTATAGTTATGTAAACCTTATATATTTGGTTGATAGATCGCTAGTGAAATGATTGCTACTTGTTATGATTATTACTTGAATGATTTGTAGAGCATGTCTTGATTTTTGAACACTTGCAGCGGATGGATGTCAGCCTGTGTTATATTATATGGTCATTTACAGATTATTATTTTGTCTATCTGGCTATATTTGATATTGTAGATGATCATGTAGATACCTATAGAGTGTGTGAGTATACACCTTAGATGGATTTGGACTCTCTGAGGCTAGTGAGACAACTTGTTTTCAGTCCCGGGCACTTGTAGAGATGATTTGGCTCAATTTACCTTTCTAGTACAGTTTTACCATACTGGATGGCTTGCCTGAGCAGGGAGATATTTTTATTGGATCTCCTAGGGCGCTGTATGAGGCATGGGGGGTCCAACCACTTGTTTGTACCATATTACCCCCCTCCCAGAGAACTTGGTGGGCTCAATTGGATAACGCAGGCACCCTAGGAGGCAGTTTTTGGCATGTCACGTTTTCTGAGGCAGATAAAAAATAATTAAAATGGCTACTGAAGAATTCGATTTGGGCTACTGAGGCAAGGAAATGGCATGGGATGAGTTCTGATGATGAGGGTGATGTCTTCCACTTCTTCTCCAACAGTTGCAGCACTTGGATGGGCCCACATCTATTTTTTAGGCATATTATATTATTTTTCTGGAGCTTTTGAAGGCTCACGATTTTCTCAAAAGCACTATTTTGCAGTTTAAAAATTATATTATTTTTATTGTGCCATGGGGACACCCTAGGGGAGTTAGTTAACACTCCCTGGACCCACCGTGTGCTTCATTTATTTTTATTTAGTGGGGTCCCCTCTCCTAGGGTGATTTAGTCCATTTTTATATTATATTATTGTGTTGATCCATTTACTTTATGTTGAGCTCATCTCAACCGTTGATTAGAACTTTTGGATCTTTTAATTTTAGCCACCTATTTGAAAAGTGGTTAGGATTTTGGTTCTCTTATTCCTATTTAAAGGAGAGAGCTTCTCATTTGCAAGGGGTCTTTGGCTCTTGGATCTGGATAATAGAAAAACTTTTCTTGTGGAAATTCTTGGATCTCCTTTGCGTTTGGTGTTCTTAGATGGTGATTGGAAAATATTTTGCTTCCTAGCATTTGGGCATTTGTTGTGAGATCTATATATTTTTTTGAGAAACATTGTCTTGTCTACAGGAGGGCAACTTCAACTTGGACGTTTTTGTAGGGTTTCCTCAACTCGCTTGGCTTGGATGCGTTTTGTATCAGGGGGTTTTCATTAGTATCAATGCGATCTATGATTTCATCTTGCTATTTTTCTGTAGCATTTGTTTTTTTTTCATGATGCAGCAAATCTGATATGGTTGACGTTTGTTGTGTAGGAGAGAGGGCGCAGTGGCTTCTTGGGGCAAAACATTAGGCATAGAACTCACTCAAATCTTCTCAAATTGATTGAGATAGCAGGGATCATCATTATTAAGGCATCTACAAGGTTTTCTAGGTAAGATCTACAGGTTAGTGCTTCTCTTCTAGATCTCAATCCATTGGCATCTGCATCTCCATTTTTTATCGTAAAACCCTAAATATAAAAAACCAAAAATTATTATGGATCAAATTGCTTGATCTCGGCGCAAACCATTTTTGGGTTTTGTAGATCGGGTCCAACCCTAAGTGGGTCTTCCTCAACGCTGAGCTAAAAGTGACTCCATTGCCCTAGATCTGAAAAACACTGGTCTTCAAACCCTAGTGCTACCTTCCATGTTGCCTTCTTTTCTCATGATCTGATCCTTTTTGGCAAAACTACTTTTGGGTTTGTAGATCGGGTCCAACCCTAGGTGCGTCTTCTTTAGCATTGGGCTAAAAGTGACTCCATTGGCCTAGATCCCAAGGCACTGATCTTCAAACCCTAGCGCTACCCCTCCTGTTGCTTTTTCCTCTTGCGTTTCGACTCTTTCCTTGTGGTTCGGGTGCTTTGACACTGTCATACCTTCTTTCGAGTCCATCCCTCGGTACTAGATAACCCCAAACCTGTTCTTACCTTCTCTGCATTGGTTACGTTTCCCAAGGCAGTGGATATCTTCACCTTTTGCTAGTACCTTAACCCCAGATCTAGTATTTGCCTCATAGGTCACTTGTGGCCTAACTTGGAATAAATCTCATATCTCCTAAACCCTGATCCAAAGCCTTTAGATCTAGGGTTTCCATCACTTTACACCTTACGTACCTCAAGTCCATTTGATCTGATCTAGTGTCTAGGTCCGATCTCTCTTGTCGGGAGTAGATCTGGGTCTCCCCCATTGTTGTCTTGGGCTAAGACAACATCAAATGAAGACTGCCTCGATTGGTGTGACAACCATCCATTTGGGAGTCGAGGCAATCTTGGTTCTACCTCCTTAGTTGCTTATTCCTCTATCGTCCATCCTGGATCCATCTCACATAGGCAACTATAAGGTTGGTGATAACACTGCCAAAATTCCAAGCCATTTCCTTGACCCAGGAAGCCAAATTAACTTTTTTAGTGATTTTCTAGTTCATTTTTTGCTGGTACAATCTCTGGAAATTGATAAATCTATCATAACTCTCTCCAGAATGCAAACTGGGGAAAACTGACTGCTCTTGATAATTTGGAGACATAGAAGAATGGTATAAGTGACTACTCATACCCCCTGGAACATTGCTATGGTCTAGGAGGTCCAATCATACTGCCATCTGGAATAAAAAATGATGATCTGGCCAATAATTAAGTGATAATAATCACTTTTCTAGAAAACCGGGGCCAAACTCTCAAAACTAAAACTGCAGTATTGGTCCTGGGCTTGTCTGGAACAAATATAGACCATGTATTTTTGAGTCACTACCTTGGGAAACGTGATTGACTTGGTCAACTGGGTTGACCAGGTCAAAGTACCCAAAATCAAGGTGAGATAACATGCCAATATGATCTTGCAACTATCCAAGGTAAGAAATGCTCCAATAATGTATATTAAAACCCAAGTTGAATCAGTTATTCATAATCATGGTGACCAACAATAAAATAATAATAAAATATACCTTTGCTTCTGAACAATCTTAGAGTCCTCTGGAAATATGATTGTACATGCCATACTTACAAAGTGTAAAAGATGTGCTATAGATGGGTGAGGGTGGAAAAACAAAGCTAAGGCAGGGGAAATGACTCTTGACTGACTTTGACTTAGTGATCTATCCGAATGATAACTAATATACTCTACCAAGATGACATATGTATGGCGATATCAATAGGGGATGGAGGTGTCTCACAGATGGGTGAAGTATTTGGGTATGCTTCCCTCAGACTCTAGCAAGTTTTCCTTTGCAACTTCATTGCAATACGGGTCAACTTTCAAAGGCAGGTGCCCTGGAAGCCTTCTGGGCTCCAGTACTGACAAAGACCTAGTCTTTCTAGACTAGTCTCACCTTGTGGCCCTATGGGGACCATTGAGCTGAACACGATACAAAGAGTGAGTGCTCGTCCTTTGACCATTAACCTCTCAATATTTTTCATACTTCACACAAGATGGTAGCCAGCCTACAAGAGCAGGTGCCCTAGAAACCTTCTGGGCTTCCAGTAAATGACTAAGGCCTAGAACCGCTGCCGACGAGCAGTCCATAGTCCTGACGGGTTTGCCTCTCCCTGGTGTCCCTGTGGAGGGAAAATTGAGCCTTACATTATACAAGGAATGAGTGCTCAACCTCTTGGCCACTGACTACCTTTTTCAATATTTTATACTTTTGCATCCTTTAGATATAGCCTTTATGCGTTCCGATGCTTTAGTGTTTAGCAACATTGTTATGGTGGAGCACTTGTTTTGAGGACTTAAGGAGAACAACCCCGTGAACCAAGCCACACTGGCCAAGACACATACTTCATAGCCAGAGACACATAGCAACATGGAGTCTATCATACATAGGGGTCAAAATGGGGAAAGGATCTTCAATCTCACAAGTTTCCATCAGTTTGATTCATTGGATAAAAGCAAAGATGAATGAATTGAATGGACGAGCACAAGTGACATGAAACCACCCTAGCACTAAGGTTTACACTTTGTTTGAGCATGGCATGGGCAACAGTCTTCACATTGAATTCTTCGATAAATCATAACACATGTTAGAGCAATACATAACATATAAGCACATGTCACCATAATCATCCTAACATGATAAGCATAGGTTTTTAAGATACATCACAGAGCAAAACTAAACCAAGGAAATATACCTGATCTCACCATGTATACTTGTCTCTAACTAATAAGACTCTCTGTGACTGTGTGTACCAACTCCTGATATGCTACTATGCTCTAATGAACTAGATCATCACCAAAATCATCTCAATGGACTTTTGAATCTCAGTCCTGCGCAAGGAAAATATCAAGAACAAGGCTCTGAAGTGAAATGAAGCTGTAAAGATCCATGCTAATACATACTCTTGATATACTACTATGCTCTAATGAACTAGATCATCACCAAAATCATCTCAATGGACTTCTGAATCTCAGTCATGGCAAGGAAAATATCAAGAACAAGGCTCTGGAGTGAAATGAAGCTATAAAGATCCACGTTGATACCCCATGTAAACGTAGCCCGAAATAGAAAAAAGAGACAATTCTGCATGCTGCATCATGGAAGCCTGGCTGAAAATGTATATGTGATAACTGAGCAGTAGGCCAAGTATGTGTACCGGTCCCGCCCCTTCATCGAGTTGGTGAAGCTTCTTATGTGGTGTAAGAGTGAAACAAGGTTGAACACAATCTCAATCCAAAAGGGTTGGGCACCAAAATAAGACTCTCTGTGACTCTCTAACTAATAAGACTCTGTGACTGTGTGTACCAACTCCTGATATGCTACTATGCTCTAATGAACTAGATCATCACCAAAATCATCTCAATGGACTTCTGAATCTCAGTCCCGCGCAAGGAAAATATCAAGAACAAGGCTCTGAAGTGAAATGAAGCTGTAAAGATCCATGCTAATACATACTCTTGATATGCTACTATGCTCTAATGAACTAGATCATCACCAAAATCATCTCAATGGACTTCTGAATCTCAGTCCTGGCAAGGAAAATATCAAGAACAAGGCTCTGGAGTGAAATGAAGCTATAAAGATCCATGCTGATACCCCATGTAAACGTAGCCCGAAATAGAAAAAAGAGACAAGTCTGCATGCTGCATCATGGAAGCCTGGCTGAAAATGTATATGTGATAACTGAGCAGTAGGCCAAGTATGTGTACCGGTCCCGCCCCTTCATCGAGTTGGTGAAGCTTCTTATGTGGTGTAAGAGTGAAACAAGGTTGAACACAATCTCAATCCAAAAGGGTTGGGCACCAAAATTTGCAGAATAATGGGATGAGGTACTTGTTATCACATATATATTGTAGTTGGGCTACCATGATGTAGCATGCAACATCTAAATTGTTCTCTTTATTTTTTTGAGCCATACATTCATATGGGGATACAACATGGATCATTATTACAACATTGAGCCATTGAGAGCCTTTGTTTAGTAGCAGATGTAGAGTATTTCCTTGTCAGGACTTGGATCCCCTTGTCCATTGAGATGACTTCAGTGGTGACTTACTTCATTCGAGTAGAGCAACAGATATGGTACACAATTCACAGATGGGCATAGAATATAGAGGCATGTATTTGGTGAGATCAAGTATTATACTAACACCTTTGGATTTTTCTCTCTGGTGTATACTAACACCTTTGACTTGTTATGCTATGATGATTATGGTGACCTATGCTTATATTATATGTTTTATTGATGACTAACTTGTGCAAAGAATGATTAGAGAATTTGATGTTGAAGACCATTGCTTATGCCATGCTTTACACAACTTTTGAACTTTAGTGCTATGCTGGTTCCATGTATCACTTGTCCTCATCCATCCAGTTTCATCCATGATTGATATTTCTCATGACTTATGATTGATTAAAACCTATGACATTAAAGATCATCTTCCCCACTTTGACCCTTATACATGATGGATCCCATGTTGTTTTGTGTCTCGGCTTTGAGTTGTGCAACAAAACTTGTCGATGCCTTGATCCTTCTGGGCCAGGAGAACCTGTTGGTTTTGGTTCCTGAGTTTAGGTGAGTTGGGTTTTGAAGCCTTGACTTCTCTGGTCGGTTTCCTCAATGTTCGGTCCTGACTGTGGATATTCCCCCCTAGTTGCACGAAGAGTGTTAGCTAAAACTTGAAGCAATGTCTACCATCATTATATGCATTATGTGCTATATGTTATATATTGTGAAATGCAAGCCCTCAAATAAAGTTGCAAACTGTGTCCTTAGACACAACTCAAAAAGGGTTATGAAATGAAATTGTGAAAGGCCCAAATAAAGCAGTGGATAAATAAATGCTAAATCTAAAGACTGTTGGCCATCTAATATAGAAATGTAATGATTATTTCCTCACGGAGCCTGCAGGTTTTGATGTGAGATGGAGTAAGGGACAACTAATTCTAAATGTCACCTGGGATCTCTTCACTACAGTTTCTTGTGTACTCAACGCAAGGGTCCTAGAAAAGATCCTCACGGAGCTTGATTGTTAGCTTGGATGTGAGCCATAGACATGTTGTTAAAGTTGAATGAACTCTTTTCAGATCAACTCATCCACTTGTGAGACACCACCATTCCCTATTTTTTATCTATCATGCATATGTCACTGTGGTTGTGTGTATTTGTCATCATTTAGAGAGATCATATGGTTAAAGTCAATTAGAAGTCATTACCTTTTTGCCTAGCCTTGTTTTCCATCTTCACCCAACATTAACAAATTGATTCAATTTTGTAAGGCATATGTAAGGGACTTCCAAAAGATTCAAAGACTGTTCAAAGGCACAAATATATTCTACTAATTATTATTATTATTATTGTCACCATGATTTTGATTAGCATGATTTAAGTTGGGTTTTAATATACATTTTGGAGCAGTTCTTACCTTGAATGCATGTAGGTTCAGTTATTTTCAGTATCTCACCTTTAGTTTGGGTACTTTGACCAGGTCAACCTAGTTGACCAAGTCAAACATGACTCCCAAGGCAGTGACTGCGAAAATTGACAGTGCTTATATTTGCTCCAGACATGCCCAGGACCAATAATGCAGTCTCAATTTTCATCATATGGTCGCAGTTATTGAGTTCCAGAGATTATTATTATTTTTTATTGACTCTAGCCATTATTTTTATTATGAGATGTTGATATTTATGGCATTTCAGTGGATCAACGTGTATGAGTAGTCACTAGTACCATTCTACCATGTCTCCAGACGCTTTTGTTTAGTCAGTTTTCCCAAGTTCTCAGCCTAAAGGAAGTTACGATGATTATTATTATTTTTAGAGGTTGTACCAGTACAAAATGAACTAGGAAAGTCACTGAGGAAATCGATTTGGCTTGTGTGATCAAGGAAATGGCAAGGAAATTATTCCAGATGATTTATTATGTCTCTTTGGACATTTCTACACCAGTTTCATGTTTCAGATGATTTATTTGGCTCTCCTAGGGAGGGCGTTCCCCATGGGGTGCCCCTCACTTTGGTTATTTGATGTACTTCATTGTCATATCTTATATTATGATGTTATATGGGGCCTAGGGTGATTTATGTCCCTAAGGCACCCCTTTTGATGTATTACCATGTTATATCATTGACACTTTGATGTATAATGTTTTAATAAGACGTCCTTGGGAAAAAGTGCGCCCCTATTTGACTTAGTCATTATGATCCATGTATTGATCCGTGTAAAAGTGATCTCCACCGTCGATGATGTGATAATTTCAACCGTCGGATGATAGTTAGTTGAAAAGTGGACACTCTCTCGATCTATTTAAGAGAGGTGCTCCCCCCATTGTAAACCATGAGCTCTGGCATTGGAACTTCTGAATAAAGAGATGTTTCTAGGATCAAACACTTGTTCTTTTGTGGATGAATGAATGTGATGATGATTGAAACTATTTCTCTCCTGCACTTAGGATATCCTGGGATGGTTTCTTATATCTTTTGTAACCATTTCGTTCTGCAGGTGTAAAAAGCGATTTGAGGAGAAGGCGCATTGGTGAGGGGACTCACCTTGATGTTTTGCTTCAGATTGATTCCGATAGGGAGTGATTACTTCTTTATGACGCTTCATTCCCCTGTTAGTTACTTTTATTTTTCATATCTCGATCTTTCTTGTCATACTTACTGGTTTTCCCTTCGTGTGGTAGGTAGAGAAGACGCCCCGAGTCATTGAGCAAAGCGATTCAAGTAAGAACTTGTCCATATTTCCCATTTGATCTATGAGGAGGCAATCCTCATCATCCAGGAAGGCATCTACAAAGTCCAGGTGAGTATCTCAGGTAAATTCTCTCTGTTTCAAATTCATGTATTGTTCATTGGCTAAAAAACACTGAAAAATCCTTTATAGTAAAGTAGGAAAACTCATCGGGACACTTTATACTTAGAATATCAAAATTTGGTGATTTGGGTTTTGACGGTTACCATCCAAAATTAAAACCCTATTCTAGGAGTCACCCTCAAATTCTATTTTCCCACTTAGTCGAAGCACTGATTTCCTAGGCAAAACGCCCTCCTTTCATTGTCAACGATTTTCTGAAGGTGTTTTGTTCCAACTTTGCTTAGATTTCCAACATTATCATATCTTTCATCTGAACACTTAATCAAGTGTGTTTAGAACCCTAATTCAGCAATCAAACCCTACCTAGGGCATTCCCTTAATTTTACATCCAAATCCCCCTCGGGTGTCAAGTTTGATCATTTGGATTAACACACAAATTCTAGATGTTGTAATGACTTTCACAAAGTCACCTAATAATCAATTTGAGTGACATTATCAACATTCGTAACCCTTCTCCACTTAAGTATTCCTCTTTTTGTGGCTTCATCCATAGATCTAGGGTTTACAACTATTCACCTTACATATTCTATTCTTTTAGTTTGATTCGGTGAACTAGCTTTAGGTCTTTCCTTCTAGGATAGGTCTGGGTCTCCCCCTTTGTCACTAGGGTTTTAGTGGCATAAAGCAAAGGATATATCAACCGGTGTGACAACCAATCTATCATCTGGGGGTTGGGGTATTCATAGGTCATGACTTTAGTTGCCTTCCCCCTCTGCCATCTTTTATAGGATCACCTTACAAGGAAACTATAAGATTCGTGATAACAATACCATTTGTTTGCATATGATGATGCGGTAAAGGAGGAGGATTTGCATTGTCTCTGCTGAGGCCCAATCTGATTTTAGAAGACAAGGCCCCCAAACCTCTAAGCGATAGAGGATCGTGAGATGGATGAGAATGTCCACGAGAGACATCTTTGACGATATGTCTTGAAAATGGTGTATGAAACACTGTCTCTCTAGAGGGGCTTAGGGTTTGTGGCTCTTGTTGACTTGGGGTTGAAGGGCATGCCACAGATTGAAGCGAGGTCCTGTGAACTATAGCCCCAAATAGGTATAGGTGTTAGTGATCTCATTCTCCTCCCCTCTAGAGAAGAAATGGAGATCCAAGAGGAGATTCTTTAACTTGTTGAAGGTAATGACCTTGGTTTTACCAAGGTTAATCGTCAGTTGACAAAGATCCCATAAAAGGGCCTGTTGATGCACAAACTAGCAACCTGGATGATGGGTGAGCTTAATCGACTGCCAATTCGACACAACTATGAAACCTCAACCCAACGTGTCACTAACAGAAAAGGATTCGTCATTTTAGGCTTCCTAGGTTTAACAATGAACACACCTAGACTATCTAAGGGGGAGACCCTGGTCAAGCTTTTGCTTAGGATTATATATGGTCAACCCCAAGTATACACCTAGCGATATTTTTTAGAGAGTGTGTCTAAGGGATTCAAAGTTAGTGAAGACTTGACACACTTTTTTTTGTAAGGCTATTACTCATGGAGCTTCGAACCAATGCATTGCGTAAGGAGTGCCTTAACAATACACCCATTCACCATCTATTCTACGCCCCATGGGAAACTTGAAACACATACATTTAAGGTGATTATTTTATTATTGATCAATGAAGAGCTTATTCATCATACACCATTCAAAATATTACCATATCACAAAGTAAACCAAGCACAATTTCATCAAATACTAAAGCATGAACATGATATGAATATTAAAGCACATGAGATATTAACATTAAATGAAAAAAGATATAGCAATTTATACTCAATAAATCATCTTCCCCAAAATCCAGATAAATAAAATAAGGATTAAAATTCCATGCTTAAAAACACTACCTGTAAATACCATAGTTTTAAAAATCGGAATCGGACTCGGAATTGGTTGAGGGTCAACTCGGAATCGGAATCGGAATTGGTAATAAATCGGTCATAAATCAGCTGATTTGAATTTAATGAATCGGTTTGCTAAAAAATACATAAAATATTTAAATTTTAAAGAAAAACAACATTTTCAAGATTATAATCCATGATTCCACTCAGCGTTGTCCAGACTCCTCTCAGCACTATCCACTGTCCACTCAGCAGTAGCACTGTCCACTTAGCACTACCACTGTCCAACTCCACTGTCCACTTAGTCACTCGTAACTCCATTGTCCACTCAGGCTGCCGTTGTAGCAAGTTAGCAGCTCCACTCTAGACTCCAAACATCAAACAAAAAGTGAGTGAGTGTTTTCAACTTGTTATTATTTGTAGTTGGGTTGGGTTAGGTTAGGGATTAGCCTTTATAGGTGAGGTAAAAAAACAAAAGTTGAAAAGTTAAAACAATTAAAAAAAAAATTGACAAATTGCTGAGATGGGTCGTAACCGGCCGGTCAGGATCGGAACTCGGCCGGTCAGACCGGTTTGTTACCGAACCGAACCGGTTTGGTGACTGGACCGCCAGTTCAGTAACAAACCGATCACCGATCCGGTTTGCCTGCCGGTTTGAACCAGTTTGGTACCGAACCGATGAACCGATCGGTTCCAAAATCGGTCAGACCGATTTTTAAAACACTGGTAAATACTCCCAAATGGGTACCTAAAAAGAAAAATGGTGGTAGCACACGACATCTAGGTGTCTAAAAACAATTGTGTACACTCTTAGCCAAAGGCTATCTAAATAGTTTGTTTGATTGGGGTAGTCTCCTTGTTTGAGGCAGTACAAACTAGAAATTTCCATCGTGTGTATTTTGCCTAAGCAACTGCTAAATCTTCAATATAGTACCAATGGGTCATTGAGTTAAAGGATTTCCATAGATCATATTCATATCAAAATGAAACATCAAGATACTTTGTGAAACTTATGCAATAATCTTTGTTACCGCCTGAGTTGCACTCAGTCGAACTTTCAAGTGAGCTAGCAAAGATGAACAAAGTACTTGTTCAAACTCAGAGCTCATAAGTCCATCAAGCCTTCTTGGTCCTTTTATTTTTTGTACCACATGTTCATACCCCCTTGGGAAAATTGTAATAATTGTGCTAGCATGAGAGCTGTATGTAAAAGACTCGGCTTCCTAAACTTAGACATCAATTCAACTGGCCAGAGTGTTTTTTCCCTTGATAATTATTGGTTGTTGAACAAAAGACTAATACTTTTCGAGTTTTTCACTCATACCTCCAAAGTTGGGGTAATCTTCTTGGTGGTTAGGCCTTAGGAGGTTATTAGAATCTAAGTATGAATGTATATGAGCATGTTAGGCATCGATATTGAGTCATATGGACATCTGCTAGGTCCCCCTAGATTTTTGTTCGATTATGAGAAATTTTGTTTTTTTCCGCTTTTTTAGGCCATTTTTTAATGGTTTAATTAAAAACTTTGTAAATGACATAAAAGCTTGATTTGGAGGCGAAATTTGGCGTGGGGATGCTTGTTATAATACTCAGAGCATACTCTTTACCTCGATACCTACTTTTCATATGCTTCTGGTGATTAAAAAGTCACTTAAGGTTAATTTTCGCTTACGAAGCATCAAAATGTCAGTTTAATTGCTAAAGGTGTGACAAATTGGCATAAAGACAAAGTTGAAAAAGTCAAAGGAGCATGTTTTGACATGTTTGGTGAGTTGGCACTTTTGTCTCATGTGTTAGGGATTTCACTCAAGATTAAAAGCGTCACTTTGGATAATGTATGGAGGCTAGCAAATCATGGAGTTAAGGAGATGCACCCACCATATTTTGAGAGCGATTGGTGGATGTGGCAATTAAATCGTGGAGTATTGGCGTTGTGTCTTAAATTAAGAGACGAGTCTATTCAAAGGTTAAATCCCATGATTGTAGCACTTTATTGGGGTATGAGATTGGAGTTATGTCGAGTTGTGTTGAGTTGACGTGATATGGTGGCAACTTCGATGGAGTTAGAGATGTGCCTTCCCTCTCATGGAAGCCAATGAGTTATGTAGCATCCAATGAAATGATGGCAAAGTTTGGTGAGGGGCGCGTCTCTCTTGGAGATGTGGCGCCCCCTCCTTGGATGCATTCCAATCTAGATCCACAATCAACTCGACAACTCGACTTCAAGCTCTCAGTGGTGATGTGCACCCCCCTCTCTCAAATTCTATTTAAGCAAGTCACTTCTCCATTGTTCAGGATTAGAAGGTGGAACTTATGCGTGCACACGTTGTAAATTTTCTGAGTATAGTTACTAAAAAGGCTTTGGAGGCAATTTCAGTGTGGGATCCATAGATGTTTGCTTGATGTTTGTCTTTATGCTAAATTATTGAGGTAATCTGTATCAACTTCTTTCATATTTTGCAATTGTTGGGATTACTTGTCTTCGTAAGCAAATTTACATTTCAGTAAGAATAGGAAGTGATTCTTGTTAGGTTACTTCTTATTGTGAAATATATGAGACTACCAGGTATCACGCGATTTCTTTTTTGGATCTATTATATTGCTTGTCTTGCTATCATTTCACACAGGTGCTTTTAATACCCTTTATATTTTGTGAATGTATTTTACAAGAAACTTGAGATGGAGCATTTGATGAGCGAGTGGGCTCCCACTCTTCTCTAGTAATTTCGAAAGAAAAAACATCCCTTTGATCTCACTAAAGTAGGCGTCACCATCCCTTTTCTACTTCTTGCTCCATCTTGTTCTCTCACGTCTTGATCCAAAATTTTCAAGTTTACTTTAGTTATTGTTAATTTGCTTATATCTACATTTCAAAGACGTATCTAAAGTAGATTTAAATTTTCAAGTCTAGATCTTATTGAGTAATTAAAAGTTCTTATTTAAAATACTAGATCTAGCTTTCTTTTCGCAAGTTTAAGGTTGAAATCTAAAAGTACCTGGTTGAGAAGATTAAAGAGTTTTCAAGTCATTCTTTTGGCATTTAGTGCTTGAGATTTGCTTGCCATACTAAGAGGCAAGCAAAGATCCTAAGAAGGCAAGCTTCCTAGCTTGCCTTACCTAGTCATTTTTTGGCTAGTTTTACTTAGAATTTTTTAGACCTTTTTTGTAGACTTTCCCAAGACACTCTTAAAGTGTTTTCAGGCGTCTTTCACATTCTTTTCATCGTTGTTTTTGTAGGTTTAGCGAAAAAGGAGGAGGAAACTTTGGTGAAATTTCAAGAAATTAAGCCATCAGAAGCCCAATGGAGCTTTGCTCCTCACAAAATCATTTTTTAGTATTTTGTAAGCCTTTTGTTTCGATTCACAAGGACCGAGGTGTACTTCTCAAAAAGTTGTAAAAGGTTTAATAAAGTTTCGAGTAGGCTCATAAGAGCCCACTCCCCATCCCCCGTAGGAAGACCTGTGTCGGCGTATTTTTTTTCATGGTTTAATTTTTTTGTTTGTTTTAGTTTAGTTTTTATTTTCCTATATGTTTTAGTTTTACTTTATTGCTTCAAGGAAAGGAAATACTTACCCCACGCTCTCTCGAGTATTCCGAAATGGGGAAAGAGATTCGTGGTAGGACTAATTAGAAATATTTTTCCTGTCTTTTCTTTTAAACTTTAAAATTAACCCGACTATGCTCTCCTGAGTATCCTGAAAGAGGGAAAGAGACTCGCAGCCGTGAGTAGTTAGTTAATAAACATCACATTTAGTACTATAATAAAAATTGATGAAGGCTGCTTCCCCGTATGCTTTGCACCGCTGCAGCTTGTCTGATCAGCTGGTTGTACCAGAAAGGGATATGAGTGACTAGAGTAATAGGAAAATCCACATAAGCTTGTTTCTTGAGATACCAAGAGGCCGCTAAGGGTGAATACCACAGAGTCAGGGGACTACTCCAAGTAGATTATGCCTAGCCCCATTGGACACTTGGTAAAGCCGCTTTAGCACTCATTTCAAGAGAGCTTTCCTTATTGGGCCAAACCCAAAAGTAACCCACTCCCTTAATCATTCATTTAATAAATCTAAAATTTACCAACTGAGACACTACAATACTTTCACCAAGACTACACTAGCAACCCTCATACACAAGCATTTTCTTCATTGGCACTGGTCTACCTTACTTCCTTTTGCATAAGTCAAATTTTGCAAGGTGTCTTGAATAATTTGTATATTTTCTAAATGTTGCTAAGATTAATTTATTTGAAGTGATTGATCGGTAAGATTTTAATCCATTCCATCTCAAACTCCTATAATAGTTGTTGTTTTGTACTTTCATAGATTAAAACAACCTTAGATTCTTTATAGGAGCTGAGTATCAAGTGACAACACTTGGCTAGAGCTTGCCTCCATGGTCACACCCAATGGCTTGAAGATTTCTGCTACGTGACTCGAGGTGCAAATTAAGCGGCAACATTTTGGCGTCGTTGTCGAGGATAAATCTTTCTATTCCTGGAGTACGACTTTGTTGGGGATAAAAAATTAATTTTTGTGAGTGTTCAAATGCATATTTTTCTTCTCACTTGGCGACTCCATTGAAGGGATAAAACCCCGTTATCTCAAAAAACTTGTGAAGATTTGTTGTGTGTAGATGAGCACATGCGACACATTGAGATTTTTTCTGAAGCTCATCAGTGGACAACTCCACCTGTTCAATACAAAGTTCCATGGTTATATTAAATGCACATTGTTAATTTCTGATATGGATGATTTGAGGGAGCAATGTGGTGCTCAGATAGTCGTATTTTTTCATCCCATCAACTTCTCAAACATCCCAGGTTTTCTTAACTTTGGTCATGGTGTGGGGGATATATATAAATGGTTTCAAGTCTTTCATGGAAACTATGGTGATTCAACCATCTGGCATGTCAAGTCTTTCTTTTAATTGATGGCTGACTCCATTGTTCATTAAGAGGACAATATGATGGAAATTTTTGCTAGTACTTTTCAGAGAGAAGCCTGTTGTTGGTTCTATCAGGGCCTTCCTAATAAGTGTATAACCTCCTTTCCAAGCTTCTTTTGGATGTTTTTAGAGCAGTGGCATGATGGTAGGGGTAGTATGAATGGGTTGGAAAGATTCCTTGAAAAAATATTTACCTTCTACCTATCTAGGACAGAATATCATACAAAAACATATGATGAACCTTTTGCCATGATACAAAGTATTGAAGGCTTGGAATTACTTCTCGAACATTTAAGTGAAGAAGAGGCCCATGATACTCCCATTGAAGAGCTTCCTTGAGTTTTTAGAGACAACGACGAATGTGTGGAAATCCCTCTAAGCTATTTTAGAAAGGAAGAAATCAAATGACTTATTAAAGAATATGATGCCTCTCTCAATACACAACAAGATTCTGAAGATAGGCACATCCATGACAATCTAATTGAAGAAGTTCAGGAAGAAACTCATCTAAAGACATTGTTCAAAAACCATCCTCATGTCACATCAACATAAAATAATGAAGATTTGGAAAAGATAGAGGAACCCCATTGAGCAACATATCCCAAGCGACCTCATCAAAGATGTCCATGATTGTCCCTTGATTGAAGATGATATTGAATATCCTCTTCATAATACCACAATAGAAACTATTGAAGACTTGAAGGATCCCTAGGATTATTTCAGTGAGGATGATCACATGTGTATTTTGGATTTGCCTCAAGAAGAAACCATCACAGAAACTTATAAAGAAAATTATGATGAAGTCTATATGATGTATGACGACACTCAATGTTCTCCGCATGGTGATGAGGGTTCAGAAAGTTCACTCCCTTGTAACATCTTTGAAACTAGACTTTCTAAAGAGGATTATTGTGAACTTGGAGATGAGCTTAGCTAGAAACATGATGCCGTGGATGAAGAATCCCCCATATTTGACGAAGGTGTGGATGATGATTATTGGACATGTTATCACACAACTTGTAGTTGCCCCACAAATGATATCCTATTCAGGATGGTAGAGGGGATAGGAAACTAAAGAGGTAAACTACGAGTATCCCAACCCCCAGATATGGATTGGTTGTCACGTTGGTTAGGACACTCTTCACTTTATGCCATTGATAAGCCAAGTGACAAAGGGGGAGATCCTGATATAACCTAGAAGGAAAGACCTAAATCTTACACACTAGATCAAACTGTAGCAACAAAGTACGTAAGGTGAATAGCTAGATAAACCCTAGATCTGAGAATGATAGCCACCGATGAAGATGCTTTGGACTATAAGGATTTAAATAATGAAAATGTAGCCCAGAATATTTATATTCAGTGACAGTATAGCTATTATGTAGATCTAGGTAGTGTTACCGCATAAGTTGTACTTGGTGGATTTTTCAAGTGAGCCGGCAAAGTAGAACAGGTATACTTGTTCATTCTTCAGAGTCTAGAAGTCCGCTAGGATTTTTCGAGGAGTTTTTTCAAATTTTTTTGTAACACATCTTCATACCCCCTTGGGGAAATTGTAAAAATTGTGTTAGCATGGTCATTTTTATAAAAGGCTTGGCTTCTTAGACTTAGGCATCAAGATGACTAGCCCAGAGTGTTTTTTCCTTCGGTAATTATTGGTTGTTGAACAAACGACTAATAATTTCTGAGTTTTTCACTCACACCTCCAAAGTTGGGGTAGTCGTCTTGATGGTTAGGTCTTAAGAGGTTGTTAGAGCCTCTTTGTTAGTGTTTATAAACATGCTAGGCATTCGAATTGAGTCGCATGGACATGTACTAGGTCCCCCTAGGTTTTTGTTCAGTTCCAAGAAAATTAAATTTTCCCGCAAAATTAAGCCATTTTTTAATGGTTTCATCTTTTTGATAGCTTTAACTTAGTATTTTTTACAAAATTTTTGTGTTGTCCAAAGACACTTACAAAGTGTTTTTGGGCACATTTCATTGATAAAAGCTTGCTGGTTTTTAGCAGGTCCATCAAAAAAGAAAAGGAAATGCTGCCCAAAAGTTGAATTTTGGGCCATCTGGAGCTTCCCAAAAGTTCTCCCTCCTTCCGTAGCTTTCTTTCCAAAGATTTGTAAGCCCTTGGGTTCATTTTCTATAAGAACCAAGTGGCATTTCTTAACAGGCATTGTTACCGAGCATAATAAAATCTTTTGAGTAGGCTCTTTAGAGCTTACTCCTCATCCCCCAAGGGGGGAGGCCTGTCGGTGCCAATTTTTCATGTTTTGCTTGTTTAGCTTAGTTTCTTTTGCAGAGTAGTATACTTTGATTAGTGCATATTTTATATCTTTAGTGATCAAAAGCAAGACAAATACTAACCCCACGACTTCCTGAGTTACCCAAAAGGGGAAAGAGATGCATGGTAGGCTTAATTAGAAAACCATTGATTTTCATAGTACCTTGTGTTAGTTTTTACTTCTCGTTTAAAATCAACCCCTCCTTGCTTTCACTATTGAGGTTCATGTGAACCGAAAGAGATTCTTGGAGGTTTATTTTTTTCTTTTGTTAACAAACCACAACAGTCTTTAAAATCCTTAAAATCAACAAGACTCCGTTGTGCATGCTCTGCACCACCGCGGTTTGACAGAACAGTTGGTTGCATCAAAATGAGTGTGGGTGACTAGTTTAATTAGTCTCACATTTAAATTAACCTCCCAAGGCGAAAATCCAATGCCTTGATTTGATCTGTTGTGGGGAAAGTTCACAGAGGAAGCAGGAACAATTGGGTAGTGACCTCGGGATACCGTTAGGCTACACTCTTGTTAGTGTACTCTTGGAAACATCGTAGAGACTCTGATCCAACCCACATATTCTTCGTGTGAAACCGCATCGGATAAGGGTTTTGGACATAGTCCTCGTACCTTCGGGTATATTTGGAGTTCCCTTACCCCTAATCTAATTCACTCATCTTCCACAATAATTTAAAATTGACCAAAATCATTCACAACACACTTCTCAGCACTACAACAACATTACCTTTTTTTTGACTCCATAATTGGCACTAGTATTACATTTGTTATCATACAATCATTTGCTTTAAGATCATTTATATATCACGTGTTGAGATAATTTACAAGCTGTTGTGCTTACATATATTGTTGCAATATCTTGTTCCAATATTTTTCATCAAACTCCTAAATAACTTACTAATCAACACATTAAGCCTTAATGACCTTAGAAACTAATAGGGTCTACCCCCCTTGGCGTCGATTAGGAGTTGGCCTAAATGGAGGAGTCAAGAACAAGGTGACAACCTTGACTTGAGACTTGCCCCCAAGGACACTCCGAGTGGCTTGAAGATTTCTTCCACGTTTCTCCCGAGGTGTGTGAAAGACAACAACACGTAGTAAGTGCTAGTGTAAATGATCAAATTCACTACCCTGGGGGGGATTGATGGTAAAAATAAGAGTATGCCTAGGATGATGAATTCAGGAACTATTAAAGTAAGCTAGCACTTGATTACGATGGCTTGAAAATGGATTTGACAGTATCGAAAAGCACAAGCCAAAAGATGGATCATAAAACAGGAAAATTAGCTGAAAACCTTAGGAGGGCGATTTGCCTAAAGACCAGTTCCTTTTCCATAGGGAATATGGAGTCCCTAATGATGACGTTTTGGGAAACCCACCTAGCTCTAGGGACGGCTGAAATAACCCATAAATATTTTGTAAAAAATCCTAACAGAATGACCTAGAGAATTTTTTGAAGGTTTTAATTATGGTTTTGATTATTCATTGGGTGGATTGGAAATTAAAACAAAAGAAACACTAACAGAAATACCTAGAAATCTTGTAGATGCCAAGTGCAATGACACTTTACCCCGGTTTGACGCAATTCCAGGTGAATTTGATGAAGTTCCAAGCCAAAGCGATTTGCCTAGGTTGAGCTAGTGCGCCCCTCTTCCTGCAAGAGAAACCTACGTCAAGTTAGAATTGATCTACATAAAAAGAAATTACAAATGCAAGATAAATCAAGAAGAATAACTGATGATCAAAGACACATTAGAAAAACTCCCTGATTGCCAGCGTGTTTGGGTGGAGAGAGTTGGTTCTCTCACAAAAAAACCCCAAGAGAAAACACCCTACTGTAGACAACACGACCCTCACAAAAATATATTTGGAACAAGCATAAATTAAGTGGAACACCTTCGGAAATAATTTTGCAATCAAGCACGAGAACAATCTATGACAAAGAAGACAGGATTATTTTGAAAATATTTTCTCTATTCGAATAGCCAAGAGCCAAATTTCCCTATGGGATACAATGAGGAGATCACAACTCTTAAATAGATCAAGAGTGTGTCCACATTCTAACCAACATCAATCCAACGGTTGTGATTAAAACATCATCAACGATGGAGATCTTTTAATTTTACGTTACATGGATCAACTTAGACAAATACATTTGAGGGGGGCAAATTTCCTCATATAGCCCATTTTTACAACATGATAAATCATTATTTTTGCAAGTTTGACACTTTAGGGGACATGGGGGGAGTCTAATGGGGAGTCATTAGATTCCCCCCCATACATATTTCTAAAGATACAACTTGATTTACACACTTTTATTTTGGCCATTTTGTCCAATTTCGTCGTATGGGGGACGTCTTCCCTAAGAGAGCCAAAAAAAATAATCCAGAACATCAAACTGACTGAAACATATGCAAATATGTCCGGAGAGCCATAATAACATCTAGAGGAATTCCCTTGCCATTTCCTTGACCACACAAGCCAAATCGATTTCTTCAGTGATTTCCTAGTTCATTTTTTAGTGGTACATCCTCTGAAGATAATAATAATCATCATAACTTCGTTCAGGCTGAGAAATGGGGCAAACTAACTGCACAAAAGTGTTTGGAGACATAGTAGAATGGTATAAGTGACTATTGATACCCCTTGGAGCACTCTGGTGCCCTAGGAGAACCATAATAACTGCGATCTGTTATAAAAAATATGATCTGACCAATAATAAAGTGATAATAATTACTGATCATGAAATCTAAGGCCAAACTCTGAAAACTGAAACCACAATATTGGTCTTGGGAATGTCTGGAGTAAATATAAGCACTGTCAAATTTTATCCACTGCCTTGGGAACTGTGTTTGACTTGGTCAACTGGGTTGACTAGGTCAAAATACCAAATTTGAAAGTGAGATACTGAACTGAGTTGAACCTGCATGCATCCAAGGTAAGAACTGCTCCAAGATGTATATTAAAACCCAACTTAAATTATGCCATTCAGAATCATGGTGACAATAATAAATAAGATATACTTGTGTCTTTAAGTAATCATTGAATCCTCTGGAAGTCTCTTGTATATGCCATGCTTACAAAGTTTAAACAATTTCCTAGTGTTGGGTGAAGGTGGAAAATAAGGCTAAGGTAAAATGGAAATGACTTATAGTTGATTTTGATCAAATGATTTCTCCGAGTGATGACGAGTACACACAACCACAATGACATATGCACGACAAATAAACAATAGGGAATGGTGGTGTCTCACAAGTGGATGAGTTGATCTGAAAGGAGTCCATTCAACTTTAAAAACATGTCTACAACTCACATCCAAGCTAACAATTAAGCTCTGTGATGATCTTTTCTAGGACCCTTGCATTGAGTACACAAGAAACTATAGTGAAGAGATCCTAGGGGACACTTTAGAATTAGTTGTCCCTTACTCCATCTCACATCAAAACCTACAGGCTCCGTGAGGAATTAATCATTACATTTCAATAAGATGGCCAATAGTATTTAGATTTAGCATTTATTTATCCACTGCTGGGCTTTTCACAATTTCATTTCATAGCCCTTTTTGAGTTGTCTAAAGACATAGTTTGCAACTTTATTTGAGGGCTTGCATTTCTCACTATAAAACATATAACACATAATGCATGTAATGATGGTAGACATGTTGCTTCAAGTTTTAGCTGTCACTCTTCGGGAAACTAGGAAGGAATATCCACAGTCAGGTCCAAACATCGAGGGAAACCAACCAAAGAGGTCAAGGCTTCAAAAGCCAATTCGCCTAAGCTCAGGAACCAACACTAGCGGGTTCTCCTGGCCCAGAAGGATCAAAGCTTCGACAAGTTTTGTTGCACAACTCAGAGACGAGACACAAAACAACATGGTATCCATCATGCATAGGGGTCAAAGTAGGGAAAAGGTTCTTCAATCTCAAAGGTCTTAATCATAAGTTATGGGATAAATCAATTATGGATGAGATTGGATGAATGGGGACAAGTGACACATGGAGCCAACATAGCAATAAAGTTTAAAATTTACGTAAAGCATGGCAGAAGCAATGGTCTTCAAAATCTGATTCTCAAATTATTCTCAACACAAGTTAATCATTAGTAGAACATAATAACATATAATATAAGCTTAGGTCACCATAATCATCATATCTTAACAAGTAAAAGGTGTTAGTATACATCAGAGAGAAAAATCCTACCAAGAAGCAATATACTTGATCTCACCATATACATGTCTCTAACTGATATGCCCATCTGTGAACTGTGTACCATCTTTGCTGCTCTGTGTTGCCAACTTTTTTGTACCATAGTTGAGTTACCTGAGGAGCCGCCAGTTGACAAACATGACCAATGTTTGTTTCCAGTGTATCAGATGATCCGTCTTTATGTCTAGCCAGTTTTGGCTAGTCGGTTTTTTATTTGAATAATTTTGACCATGGTCCTGCGGGTTTGTAATAAAATGTGCTAGTAGGGTGTTTTGAGTGGTTAAGTCTTCTAAGACGTAGAATTTCAACTAAGGTATTCCAGGGAGTTTTTTGCTGTTGACAATTATGCTTTGCCTATAGCCGAGTATAACTGACGAGGTTTTCTCCCGCTTCCTCCAAAGATGGAATGCCCGATTTTGAATTTTGGGCCTTGGGGGGTTATTAGAGCCCAACTAAGTGTATATAAATTTATTAGGCATTATTAGAATAGAGCATGGTCATGTCCAAAGTCACTAGGACCCTCAAAATTTTTATTGGACACGTCAATTTTTTTTTTTTAATTTTTTAATTTTTTGCTAAGTTTTTAATTAATTTTTTCCATAATTTAAATGGAAAAATTCAATTTGTAATAAGTTAGTCATCCAGAACCTGAATTCAATGATTGAAGGCTCTAACCTTAAGCCAAAAATCATTCTTGATCGGCCGGTCAGTCAGATCCAACTTTCAGATCATCATTCGGCCACATAACGCATATTTTCTCAAAAAAATCATTTTTGGGGAAAAAATGATTATTTAATAAAAAAATGATTATTTTGGAGAAAATCCAAAACTCTCCAAATTAATCCAAATTCAGTGAAATGAAATGCAAAATGACATGGCATTGGGCATTTATGATGATTGGAGTTAACAAAACTCAACTTCAATCAGCATTTAGTGAGCATTAAAGATATATTCAGTTAACGGTCATGTCATCTCTAGCTAAACTCATGAATTTGATGAGATGGAGAGTATTCATTGGCTTGATGTTTTGACCAAGGCAAGAACTGGTGCTTACACTTATGATCTATTGGCAGTGGCTCCTCCATACCTAGATGTGGCTCCTCCATACCTAGCTCACGCCTTCACCAACTAGCTCACGCCCTCTCCTCATGCTCACGCCCCTCTCTCCTCACAGGGGCGCCTTCACACGTGTGGCCTCATCTGTGGCTTGGTTTCAGTGCTTAGGGTTGGAGTGGGGGCACCTTGCCTAGGTGGAGGCCTCCCCTCACTCTTAACTCTCCAGCTTCGGTTTTGTGCTCTCAGTGGTGTGCCGAGCCGGTTAGGTCTGGATTTATGTTTTTAGGGTTTTGGGTCTTCTCTCATTGTATAAATAGAGGCTTCTTTAGCTCTATTGGGATGGATTTTTGTGGAGAGAAACTCTGTCCAAACTTTGTAAATGCTTGTTGCTTTATGCAACCATTGGAATAAATTTAAGGCTTTGGAGGCTCATATGGTTTGTTAATGGTGGATGAATGCTCTTGATGGATGAGGTGATTCTGTTCTAATTTTCTCTTTCATGTCTATTATGATTAAAGATCTATGCTTTAGAAGGCTTCTGTAAGCACGTAAGAACAATTATTTGTGGTTTACAATTTAGTTGTTTATTGCTTTACTCTTAGAAATTGAAAGTAGCATTGTTTATTCAGTGATATTTCATGCTCTTTTACATTTCAATTTGTGAACAATACATGATCTAATCCATCTTTTGGCAAGTATTTGAGTTAATTTTTGCAGATCAGTCCATCCAACCAAGTAGAAGTTCGAGCTCAGTTGCATCCTCTTCTCTTGGAGTCAAGTGCAACTTCCGGCAATTGCAATTGAATATTTTCTCTTGCTTTCATTCATCTTTCAAGGTAAAAATTTATAAATTTTTGGGTTAAGGCAAGGTTTGGGCTAAAGTGATAAATTATTCACCAAACCGTATGCCCCTGTTGGTTGTCCCGTCTTCATTTTGCAGTCCTCTTTCACTTCTTTTTGCAGCCCTTTCTTCTCCTCTTTCGCTGCCCTCTTTTGCCCTTTTTGCTTACCTTTTGCAGCCCTCTTTTTGCCTAAATTTGCAGCCTTATTCACCCATTTTTGCAGCCTCTTTTTGGGCCCTAGTTTCAGCCTTCTTCCTCATCTTTTGCAGCCTTCTTTGTCTTTTTTGCAGCCCCTTTTTCACTTTTGTTTTCAGCCTTCTTTGACCTTACTTTGCCCTCTTTTCACCCCTTTTGTCTTCTCTTTTCTATAGCCTCTTATTCTTTTCATCTTCCTCCGGTTTTGGTAAAGGTTGGGTTCATTATTTTTGATTAAGTTCATAGATCTAGTTTATTTTTTTTGGACTAACACCATAACGAGTTAGTGTTCAAAGCTCTTATTTTCAGGCAGGTAAAAGAGAGCCCAAGGGCCTTAAGAAAGCAAGGAGCAAGTAGAGAGCAAAAAGACCAAAACATCTCCCTCCTCTTTCTTCCCTTTCTCACCTTTGCTCATTCAAGAAGAAGCTGAACACAACAAAAAATTGTAAAAAATAAATAAAGAGCGAGTGGGATTACGGCTCCCACACCCCTCTTTCCCCATTTGGGGGAAGCTTGTATCGCCCCATTGTCATGCTTTTTCTTTTTTGCTTAATAAACTGCGAAAGGTAGAATAGGATAGAATAATTGCATAATCATTAGAAAGATAGTTTATGTTTTAATTAGTTTACCATTCATAAAAAATGAAGTGAAAATGTTGATTTGATTGTTTACTTAGATATTTGCATATTTTCTTTACTGTTTTACTTACCCCCTTGCTTTCTCGATTAGGGCCCTAAAAAGCCTGAAAGAGACTCTTGGGTAGTTTAGATCTTCATGTTTATGTTTCTTTTAAGTTTAACGAATTAATTAAGTCTCTTGTACTTGCAGTAACACAAGTCAAGAGCACTCTCTATCGGAGAGCATACTTAGAATTGCACATCCTTGCATTAGGCATTCTAGATTAGCTAAGTCTCTTGAACCACTGTCATAAGACGGGGTCAAGAGCGCTCTCTGTTGGAGAGTTTTAATTAATTAACTTAATAAAATTTGCAACGCACACCCCCTAATTAATTAACTTCGTTTTCTCCTTGCCGGAGTATGCTCTGACCGACCTCAAAATCGGAGTACCCAGAAACGGCATTGGATTTCTAATTTTGCAAGAAAAATGTAATAAAATTTAAACCCTGTAACCAAGGCACCGGCGTTGTAGGGAATTTTCTAAAGTACTTCTTAGTAGAGGCGTCGGAACCCCCGCTGTCTAAACTTTTCAGCTAGCTGGTCAATCTTTGTGATACCAGACTGGGATACTGGGTGGGCCATCATGTCTTCAACCGAATGAACTTGGAATATTCTCTCGGCTTCTTGACAAACCTTCGTTGACACCTTAATCAAGAACACCTAAAATTCTTAAAAAATATACCAAGAGCACTCGCACAACCTAATATTCACTAGTTTTATTTCAAGACTTGTTGTTAAATTCTTTACGCATTTCAGTATTTTGACTCCATAAGGCACTGGTCTTTTAATCTGTTTAATTGTTATATTTGGATCAATTATCTTTGGCCTTTTAATTTCCATCTGTGAATGTATATTAATGAAGTCTTGAATTATTGCTTATCTTTAAGCTCTTGCTAGCAACGTGGATTGCTCCGATTTATGTGTCATATTCATAATAAACAAACACCTTTAAACACAATAACTCCTAAACAACACCCATCTGCATCCATAACCAATTAAAACACTTTAACCACATTGAGCCATAGAAAACTCTTTGTTAGGGACTACCCCCCTTGGCTTCGTTAGGAGTTAACCTAAATGGAGGAGCTAGGAGTAGGTGATAGTACCTAGCTCTGTGCTTGCCCCCAAGGTGACACCTCTCCCATTTTCCTAAGTGAGGAGATAGCTTTCGGAAGATTTCTGCTGCTGGTGTGCAATCGGCGAACAACACTCTGCTCGAATGAACTAAGTCACCACTAAAGTCATCTCAATGGACAAGGAGATCTCAGTCTTGGAAAGGAAATACTCTGTATCTGTTATTGAATAAAGGCTCTAAATGGCTCATGCTGTAATGATGATCCATGTTGTATCCCCATCTAACTGTCTGGCTCATAAAAGTAAAGAGATCAATCTGCATGCTGCATCATGGTAGCCCATCTATAATATATGTGATAACATCTGGCTCCTACTGAGATAAGTGCTCTAAGGGAGAGAGTGCTTGAGAACCTCAAAAATCTCTGGTCCACAACACCATCTCAGCAACAAATATCCAGCACTTTAATTTTCTGCTTCCTCTTCAGGTGTACCTGTTCCTGTGCACATGGAACAAAAAAATACCATAGCAGCATGTATGGGAAAAATATATGCACAAATAGACTCATAAAAGAAATGCTAGAAATAAAATGCTGAAAATGAAATCTATTCTAAGAAGTTATAAGATACAAATAAACTATGCAAGGGGCCAAACTCAATGGCCATAAAGACTCAAAAAGACTCATGACACATGCAACACTCAGAAAATAAAAGACTCAAACTACTGCTCAAAGCAGCTTATTCAATCCTACTTACTTTAACAAACGATGATAAACCATTGAAGCAATTAGTAGGAAATAATTTTTTAGAAACAATCCATTGATAGGAAATTCCAATTCCTCCCCATCCAACGTTTTTAACCATAATGACCCTTTTCCAGCTATCCTACTTAATCTATAAAGACCCATCCAAATCTTCTCAAGTTTTCCATGGTTTCCTGGTTTTCTGTATTTTTATCCCAGAGTAAGACAATGTCTCTAACATTAAAGTTTAAATCTCTACTCCTTTTGTCAAATGTGCCTTTCACCCTTTATTGATCTATGACAGCCTTATTCCACACCTCTCTCATTTTTTCATCCAACTCTATTAGCCTATCGATTTGAGCTTGCAAGGCGTCTTGATCTGATGAGCAGTGATGAAGTAACTCATAAACAGGGATTTGCAAATTAATTGGAATCTTGCAATCTTGCCCATATACTAATTTGAAAGGAGATTTTCCTGTGATTCGTTTAACAGTTGTCCGATCAACCCACAACGCATATTTCAATTTACTATTCCAACTTCTCCTATTTTCACCTACCATTCCCTTCAAAAGTCTTACCAAGTTCTTTTTGCTAGACTCAACTAAACCATTTCCTTGCGGATAATAATTAGAAGAGTGTCAAATTAGGGAAAAGGTTCTTCAATCTTGATCATAAGTCATGGGATAAATCAATTATGGATGAGACTGGATGAAAGGAGACAAGTGACAAATGGAACCAACATAGCAATAAAGTTTAAAATTTGTGTAAAGCATGGCATAAGCAATGGTCTTCAACATCAGATTATCAAATTATTCTCAACACAAGTTAATCATCAGTAGAACATTTAATATAAGCATAGGTCACCATAATCATCATAGCATAACAAGTCAAAGGTGTTAGTATACATCAAAGAGCAAAATCCTACCAAGAAGCAATATACCTGATCTCACCATATACATGTCTCTAATTGATATGCCCATCTGTGAACTATGTATCTTCTCTACTGCTCTGCTTGAATGAACCAAGTCGCCACTAAAGTCATCTCAATGGACAAGGAGTTCTCAGTCCTGGGAAGGAAATGCTCTGTATCTGCTACTGAACAAAAGCTCTGAATGGCTCATGCTGTAATGATGATCCACGCTGTATCCCCATCTGACTATTTGGCTCAGAAAAGTAAAGAGATCAACCTACATGCTGCATCATGGTATCCTAGCTACAATATATTGATAATAGGACATACATTAAGAAGCCTATTTTTGATGTATCAAGAGAGGGAGTGTCGATTTGGAGATCTTTGGAGATCTTGGTATGGGAGAGGATCATGTAGAGTTCTCATATGATCATTCAGAATCACACACAAGTGTTAGCAGTGAAGACCTGGGAAAGCAATGCATTGAAAAGTCATATTCTATACAACCAATAGAAACTTAGTCTGATCCTACATCTTCACATTCAAAGGCTCCTCGTGATTTGGAGCAGCCTGGGGCTTACATAGAGAGTTATCAACCGATAAGCCCTTTTGATATGT
This sequence comes from Pseudotsuga menziesii, assembly GCA_001517045.1. Taxonomy (NCBI): domain Eukaryota; kingdom Viridiplantae; phylum Streptophyta; class Pinopsida; order Pinales; family Pinaceae; genus Pseudotsuga; species Pseudotsuga menziesii. The sequence goes on from LPNX010734265.1 coordinate 453,479, forward strand.
ATGATGGAGTTTGTGATCTACTTCATCATATAGATAGGTACATTATCCCTATCCAAGTTTGGATAGATGAAGCCTGTGGAAGCAAATGCCAGTTTGGAAAGCAGTTTGATGAAGTTCTACATGCCTATGATTCATTGATTTCCCATTCAGCCTGCCCATCTTGAATATCCGCGCAGGTTTGCACTTTCCAGTAAAGAATACATCCTTGTTTTGGTTGGTAACCAAACACAAGGGAAATTTTTTAAATTTTGATAAAATGTTAAGGTGGGTTCCATTGGATTTTTTATTTCAGTTAACATTTTGATTATGATATGCTTAGAGTAGGAAAATAAGCTCCTTAAACTGAGCATTTCTTTTTCTGTACTTGGGAATAAATAATAAACCTTTTTTTCATTAGTTAGGGTTTTTTCCTTTCACTTTTCAATAATGCAACTTATGGTTCATTGGCCTTTTACAAGATTTTGTGCTACTAAGGTTGGCTTGTCAAGTTGAGATGTTTTTACAGATTATTGAAACCAGAGATTCTATGGTTCTCACATACTCTCTTTTCCTAAAGACCAGATCAAGCACACATCCGACAGTTGGAGCCAGATGTTATTGTCTGAGTTGCACTCAATCGGACTTTCAAGTGCGTTGACAAAGATGAACAAAGTACTTGTTCAAACTTAGAGCTCAGAAGTCCATCAGGCCTTCTTGGCCCTTCTATTTTTGTACCACATGTTCATACCACCTTGGGAAAATTGTAATAAATGTGCTAGCATGAGAGATGTATGCGAAAGACTCGACTTCCTAGACTTAGACATCAATTCGACTAGCCCAGAGTGTTTTTTCCCTTAATAATTATTGGTTGTTGAACACACGACTAATAATTTTATATTTTTTCACTCATACTTTCGAAGTTGGGGTAGTCGTCTTGGTGGTTAGGCTTTAGGAGGTTATTAGATTCTAAATGTCAATGTATATGAGCATGATAGGCATCAATATTGAGTCGTATGGACATATCCTAGGTTCCCCTAGGTTTTTGTTCGATTCTGAGAATTTTATTTTATTTTAGGCCATTTTTTAATGGTTTCATTAAAAAATTGTAAATGACATAAAAACTTGATTCAGAGGTGGAATTTGGTGTGGGGATGCTCGTTTTAATATTTAGAGCATACTCTTTACCTCAATACCTACTTTTTATATGCTTCAGGTGATTAAAAGGTCACTTAAGGTTATTTTTCGCTAACATGTCAGTTTAATTGCTAAAGGTGCAACTAATTGGCATAAAGACAAAGTTGAAAAAGTCAAAGTAGACATGTTTTGACATGTTTGGTGAGTTGGCACTTTTGTCTCATTGTTAGGCGATTTCACTCAAGATTAAAAGTGTCACTTTAGATAATATTTGGAGGTTACGAATCATGGAGTTAAGGAGATGCGCCCACCATATTTTGAAAACGATTGGTGCATGTGGCAATTAAATTGTGGAGTATTGGCGTTGTGTCTTAAATCAAGAGACGAGTCTATTGAAAGGTAAAATCCCATGATCGTAGCAATTGATTCAGGTATGAGGTTGGAGCTATGGCGATTTGTGTTGAGTTGACATAATATGGTGGCAACTTCATTGGAGTTAGAGATGCACCCTCCCAGTCATGGAAGTGCATGAGTTATGTAGCATCCAATTAAATGATATGTTGGTAAAGTTTAGTGAGGGGCGCATCTCTCTTGGAGATGTGGCACCCCCTTCTTGGATTCATTCCAATCTACATCCACAATCAACTCCACAACTTGACTTCAAGCTCTCAGTGGTGATGTGTGCCCCCCTCTCAAATTCTATTTAAGCAAGTCACTTCTCCATTGTTCTAGCTCGGAAGGTGAAACCTCTGCATGCATAAATTGTAAATTTTTCCGAGTATAGTTAATAAAAAGGCGTTGGAGGCAATTTCAGTGTGGGATCCATAGATATTTGGTTGATGTTGTCTTTATGCTAAATCATTGAGGTAATATCTATCAATTTCTTTTATATTTTGCAATTGTTGGGATTACTTGTCTTCGTAAGGAAATTTACATTTCGGTAAGAATAAGAAGTGATTCTTGTTAGGTTATTTATTGTGAAATATATGAGACTACCAGGTATCACGTGATTTCTTTTTTGGATCTATAATACTGTTTGTCTTGCTATCTTTTCACACAGGTGCTTTTAATCCCTTTTGTATTACTTTGAAGGTATTTTACAGGAAATTTGAGCTGGAGGATTTGATGAGCGAGTGGGCTCTTCCTCTTCTCAAGTAATTTCGAAAGAAGAAGCATCATCCCTCTGATCTCACGAGAGGAGGCGTCACCATCCCTTTTCTACTTCTTGCTCCATTTGGTTCTATCACTTCTTGATCCAAAATTTGCAAGTTTACTTTGGTTATTGTTACTTTGCTTAGATCTACATTTCAAAGATGTATCTGTTATCACATATACATTTGCAGCTGGGATACCATGATGCAACATATAGACTTATCTCTTATTCTATTCCGAGCTATTTTTAACATGGGGTTTTAGCATGGATCACTACAACTTCAGCCATTCCAGAGCCTTGTTCATCAGATTTTCCTTACTAGGACTGAGATTCATTGGTCCATTGAGATGCTTTCAGTGATGACCTAGTTCATTTGAGTAGAGTAGCAGATCAGACATGGTACACACAGTTACAGAGGGTCCCTATAAGATGAAGACATGTATTTATGGTGAGATCAGGTATATGCTTCCATAGTTTGATTTTTCTCTATGATGTATATCAAACACCTATGCTTGTCTTGTTAGGATGATTATAGTGACCTATGCTTATATATATGTACTAACGCTTGAACTTGTGTTATGACTAATCAAAGGACTTGCTGTGAAGATTGTTGCTCATGCCATGCTTGTACAAATAGTAAATGTTAGTGCTAGGTTGGTTCCATGTGTCATTTGTCCTCGTACATACAGTTCACCCGTTATTGAATTTCATCCCATGACTTAGACTGATTGAGACTCATGAGATTGAAGATCTTTTCCCCATCTTGACCCTGTACATTATAGACTCCATGTCGTTTTTGTGTCTTTGGCTATGAAGTATGTGGCCTGGACAATATGGCTGGGTTCACTGGGAAGTTCTCCTTTAGTACTCAAAACAAGTGTTCCACCAAATAGTGTTGCTAAACACTAAAGCATTGGAACGCATAAAAGCTATATCTAAAGGATGCAAAAGTATAAATGTTTAAAAAGTAGTCAGTGGCCAAGGGGTTGAGCACTCATTCTTTGTATAATGTAAGGCTCATCTTCCCTCCAAAGGGGCAGCAGGGAGAGGCAAACCCGTCGGGGCTATGGACTGCTTGCTGGTAGCGGGTCTAGGCCTTAGTCATTTACTGGAGCCCAGAAGGCTTTCCAGGGAACTTGCTCTTGTAGGTTGGCTACTATCTTATGAAAATAGAGAAAGTTATTGAAAAAGAAGATAAATGGTAAAAGGATGAGCACTCACTCTTTGTATAATGTTCACTCATTTGCCCCCACACGGCAATAGAGTGAGACTAGCCTGCAAAGGCTATGTCTTTGTCAGTACTGGATCCCAGAAGGCTTCTAGGGAATCTGCCTTTGAAGGTTGATCTATATTGCAAACTAGGGCAAAGGAAAACTTGCTAGAGTCTGGAGGAAACAAGCCTAAGCACTTTATCCATCTGTGAGACACTTCCATCCCCTATTGTTATCTGTCATGTACATGTCACTTTGGTTGAGTGTATTGGTTATCATTCAGAGAGATCACATAATCAAAATCAGTCAGAAGTCATTTCCGTTTATCTAGCCTTGTTTTCAATCTTCACCCAACATTAGTACATTGTGTACGCTTTGTAATATGGCATGAACAAGCAGACTTCCAGAAGGTTCTGAGATTTTTTCAGAAGCACAAGTATATCTTACTTACTATTATTATTATTATTGTCACCATGATTATGAATAACATGATTTAAGCTTGGTTTTGATATACACCATTGGAGCATTTCTTACCCTGGATGTTTACATGATCATATGGATACAGTTTCTCACCTTCAGTTTGGGTACTTTGACTTGGTCAACCCAGTTGACCAAGTCAAGCACGTTCCCAAGGCAGTGACCCATAAAACAACATGGCTTATATTTGTTCCAGACATGCCCAAGACCAATGTTGTTGTTTCAGTTTTGAGAGTTTGGCCGCAGATCTCCTGATAAGTGATTATTATCACTTTATTATTGACCAAATGATCAAATTTTATTACAGATGGCAGTGATTTTGGTTCTCCTAGAGCAGTGCACTGTCTAGGGAGTATGAGTAGTCACTTATTCCATTCTTTCGTGTCTTCGGATCATCTAGTGCAGTTAGTTTTCCCTAGTTCTCACCCTAGATAGAGTTATGGTGGTTTTATTATTTTCCAGAGGATGTGCCAACAAAAATGAACTAGGAATATCACTGAAAAAATCGATTTAGCCTCTTGGGTCAAGGAAATGGCTTGGAATTTTGACAGATGATGTGTTTTGGCTCCCCGGACAATCCTTCAGCAGTTTCAGTCATCTTTTGGTCCAAATTATTTTATTTTGGCTCAATCAGTGAAGAAAGTTCCCTAAGGGGCATGCCCTCAACTTGGCTAATAATGTATTACACTGTTATATCATATGTTTTGAAGTTGTAATGGGGCCTAGGGTGAATTAAGCCCCTAGTGACCCCCCTTTATGTATTATCATGTTGTATCTCATGTTATATCATGATTTCCACCTTAGGGAAGTGTCCTTGAGGAAAAGTGCGCCCCCTTTGAAGTGGTCATCCCGATCCATGTGTTTGATCCTTCTATTGATGATCTCCATTGTTGATGATGTCTTAATATCATCCATCGGATGATAGTTAGTTGAAATGTGGACAGATTCTCAAGCTATTTAAGAGAGGTGATCCCCCCATTGTAAAGCATGAGCTCTGGCACCAGAATATTGAATAAAGAGATTTGTCTGGGATTACACTGTGGAGTGTTGTTGATGAGTTGATGATTTGATGATTAGCCTTGTAGTTTTTTTGTACTGAGTTTGTTTCGAGATAGATCTTGTATTTTTTCCTTTACCCATTCATCTGCGGGTTGAAGGAGGTGCGCTAGAGAAGGGCGCACTTGTGCGGAAACTCACTCTGCTTTGGCTCTTGGGTGTTATCGTTCAGGGAGTGATTCTTTCTTTATGATTTTTCATTTCTCGTACTTTCTTTATACTGCAGATCCTGTTCGTTTGTCTTACCAATTGATTGTCTCTGGTTTGACAGGTTGAAAGGGGTGCTAGGGTCACTGGCGAAAACTGAACACCATCAAGATCTTACTCGGAACACTTAGTTAATCAAGAAAGCTGCATTCTTCATCATCTCAAAGGTCATCTGCAATGTCCAGGTACGTTTTTTAGGTAAATTCTTCTCTGTTTAATTTTCTCATGCATTGCCCATCACTGTTTGCTTTGAAAGAACCATTTGTAGAAGTAGGAAAATTCACCGGACCAAATTGCACTGGGAATCTGCAAATTTAGCGGTCTGGGTTTTGTCTAGCATACTGAAAAACCCTCTCTCCGTCCTAGGCGTTAGCATTGGACTCCTTTTGCCCATCTCTAGGAACTGATCTTAGGAAGAGAGAAAACACCTTTGTTTAACCTAGTAGTCAGTTTCCTTTGTTTTTGTTCTGGTTTTACTTGGATCTTTCTCAGTCATCGAATCTTTCATCCAAGTAGGTGTGCAGGAAGCCTTATTTGTCCATACAAATCGTATCCTGGGAATTTCTCAATTATCTGCCTAAATCCTCCCAGGCTACTCGGTTTGATCGTTTGAACCAACACACCAAATCCTAGATTTGATCTGTTTTTCCACAAGCCACTTGATTGTTCAACTTGAGTAACATTACCAGTATAATTAACCACCTCTACTCAAGCATCCTTAATTCGTGGCTTATTGTTCGAATCTTGGGTTTCAAGCACTCACCTTACGTATTCTCCGTCACGAGTTTGATCTGGTGATTTGATTTAGATCTTTCCTTTCAGGATAGATTTGGGTCTCCCCCATTGTCACTTGGGCCTCTCTAGTGGCATAAAGCGAAGGAAGTCCTAACCAACGGGACAACCATCCATCCTTTGGGGTTAGGGTTTTCGTAGATCACGACTTTAGTTGCCTGTCCCCTCTGCCATCTTGTACAGGATCCTTCAATTGGGGCAACTACGAGATCCATGATAACATTTTTGGCGCTGTTGTCGTTGATCGAAGAGGCCTACCTTGGTTTGACATTTATCTTAAGCTCTACTCCCGTTCTCTTTGCCAACATTTTTGGGACCGTTGTCGGGGACATAGAGGCTTACCTTGGTTCATTTTATGTACCTCCGGTGTCTGTGAATGGCTTATACAAATCGTATCTTGGTAATTTCTCAATTATCTGCTTAAATCCCCCCAGGGTATCCGGTTTGATCGTTTGAACCAACACACCAAATGCTAGATCTGATTTGTTTTTCCACAAGCCACTTGATTGTTCGACTTGAGTAACATTACCAGTATAATTAACCACCTCTACTCAAGCATCCTTAATTCGTGGTTTATCCTCCAAATCTAGGGTTTCAAGCACTCACCTTACGTATTCCTTGTCAGGATTTTGATTTGGTGATTTGCTTTAGATCTTTCCTTTCAGGATAGATCTAGGTCTCCCCCATTGTCACTTGGGCTTCTCTAAGGGCATAAAGCGAAGGAAGTCCTAACCGACGTGACAACCATCCATTCTTTGGGGGTTAGGGTTTCCATAGGTCAGGACTTTAGTTGCCTATCCCCTCTGCCATCTTGTACAGGATCCTTCTATCGGGGCAACTACGAGATCCGTGATAACATTTTTGGCGCTGTTGTCGGGGATCGAAGAGGCCTACCTTGGTTTGACATTTATCTCAAGCTCTACTCCCGTTCTCTTTGCCAACATTTTTGGCACTGTTGCCGAGGATGTAGAGGCTTACCTTGGTTCATTTTACGTACCTCCGGTGTCTGTGAATGGTCTTGCTGCTTATATTCATTCATATCACATCCGGTTTTAAACCTAGTGGTTGCATTTTCAATTATTTAATTCTGCACAATCACTGTATTGTTTCTATCTCTCTTACGACATTTCATTTTTGGTGAACATGACAATTCGTTCACCTAGCGACTCCACAACACGACTCCCTTGAGGGACCTACCCACGAGTATAACCTTTGAAGTCGAAATAATTTTGAAAGTTCATTAACGTATACTCGCAATCAAAACAAGAATCTTAAAGATCAATCTTCCAATTTCTTTTGGAGGGTGGTTAATTCACCACGACAAATTTTAGATAACCCTCTTGAAGGATTTCAATCAAGTCCTGTTTTCATTCGACTTGATTCTCCAACTGATAGTTCAAATTCTCCTACTCCTCCAAATAGTCCACCTAGAGCAATTTCTCCGATGGCTCACACCAATTCCTCTGTAGGACCTAGGCATTTTGAAAGCCGAGCCAGGCCATCTCCTTTTGATTTTTCACTGATTCAAGGTGCACCCAATGACATGCCTAAGAAGTACTTTGATGAACTTCCAAAGTTCAATGGTTCGTCAACAATTCTTATTGAAGAACACGTTGAATCGGTATGGAATTATATGGATGCATACAGGGCTGAAGCTGAAGATGTGTACATGGTAGCCCTAAAAGCATCCTTCGAAGGAGATGCCCGGGGTTGGTTTGATAGATTGCCTCCAGGGTTGGTAGATGGATATGATACCTTTATTAGAAAAGTCACAATGATTGGTTGTCCAAGCCAGACAATAGGTTCCTTTTGAATCAACTATTTGAGGTTAAAAAGAAAGAAAATGAGACTATCCACGAGTTCAATGTAAGATTTGACAAACTTGTCTCAAATATTCCCCAAGTCTTAAGATCGACAGAGCAAGCTATCCTCATCCTTTATCTGATTTCCTTTGAAGGATGGTTTGGTTTGAACCTTAAGGAAAATAATCCTAATGACCTCAAAACTGCTCAAACCTAGGCTAAGAAAGCAGAAGCCAACATAGCCTCTATGGGAAAGAAGAATTTCTTCAATGCTTACTCTCCATCTTCTTCCCGTAGTGATCCAAAACCCAGAAGAGCTAAGGAACCTGTAGTTGAAGAGAAACCTACTCTAGAAGCACTGTTTGAAATGATGAAAAGTCTCATTTTGTTCACTAAGGACATAGCAAATACTAGGGAAAATGAACGATACAAAAATTCCTATGGCCCAAGACCTTACTGGAATAACCAAAGAGGGCCCGTGGAAGACAATAATAGGCAAATCCCTAGGAGAAATGAAGAGAATAAGAACGTGAACTTATGTGAGGAACCTGAAGAAGAGCCTGAAGTCTTTGACCCTGAGGATCAAGGCATAAACTTAGTTGAAGACTTCATTGATGAGGAGGACTTTGGTAGAATCTTAATAGAAGAGGAAGATTGGGAAGAAGAAGAAGATATGGTGTGCACCACAACTCAAGTATACCAACGCAGAAACAAAGAGCAAGACATTACACCTTTCCTAGATAAGCATCTAATCTTAGAGGAAGATAAATTGAAAGAACATGATCTTTGCGACTATGACTTGGGGATTGACATAGAACAAGAATTGCATAAAGTCATGCAAAATGTATCCCTAAGTGAATTAGTAAAATTGCCATCAGTCAAAGATCATGTTCAACAGTTTTTCAATAACATCCCAGTAGCAAATGCTCCTGAGGTTGTTTATGAGTCTTGCCACATCTAGAGTATTAGAAGTCGAGAGGTAGAGGTAGACCCTTGTATTCATATTCACACTGCTATCTATGGGAGGAAGAGTGGAGGACACCCTCCTTTCTATCTCACATTGCAAATTAACAACCTCTTACTTCATAACTGGATGCTAGACTCTGGAGTCGCTATGAATGTTATGCCTCTAAGCATTATGAAAGAAATGGGATTAGAAATCACTCGTCCATATGGAAATGTTTGCGGGATTGATTCAAGGGGTTTCCAAGCATATGACCTAATCAAGAACTTGAAGGCTCATTTGTTTGCTTGCCTTGATTTAAACACCATGATGGACGTAGTAGTGATTGATCTTCCTCCTGTGTATGGCATGTTGCTATCTAGGAAATGGGATGCTAGCTTGGGTGGATACTTGATGATGGATTTATCATATGCTTGCATACCCAGTTTTGATGGGAATTTAATAAGAGTTTGTAGAGGGCCTTTCATTGATGGATATCTTGAGACCTACGAAGACGGGTTGAAGAATACTTATGGTAAAGGTACCGTGGGCATTGGGGTCCCTAACATAGGGGGGTCGGTCTCTAAAATTATAAAAAATAGAAAAATAATAAAAATATGAACCCCAACATATAAACATATCAATTCCTCATCCCATCACCATTTGCATACTAGCATCCTTATGTTCCTGAAGCGTTAAGTGTAATGTAAATGTGATCGTTATAGCCAAGCATATCATATCGATGTTTGTTTCTATTTCGATTTATAATGACCATTTAGTGTAAAAGCCTAAAATTTTAGATGAACCATTTTTTTTAAGTAAAAAAAATTAAAAATTCGAGGGGGGTGGGGGCGTGTGGGATCCCCCCATTTTCAGGAGGGGGTGAGTGGGAGCCCCCCAATCCAGGAAACTCCTAGACCTGCGTTTCCCCAAGTTTCGCTGAAAGGGGGGCGCTGGGAAACGTTTCCCATGGAGCCTCCAAGCCCCCGGGGTGTGGGAAGTGCAGGGGGCGAGCCCCCGACCCTGGGAGGCGCATCCCCGTGGAACACTGGCTTAAATTAGAATTTACTTTTCAACATTTTATTTTCCAGCATTATTTATGTTATTTTATTTTTGCATATATTTTTTTCATACATGTTGCTTTGGTATTTCTTGCTTCAATGTGCGCAGATAACAGGAAATACCTAGAGAGGAAGCAGAAAGCTGGAAGTGTTGGATTATTGGTTGCTGATAGTTGTAATATCCCAAATACTGATATTCTCTAATGTTCTATTATAGTGCTGACTCGCACACTCAATCTCATACAAATTTGCAAAATAACTATGCATGCAAACTCGCCATGCAAAAATGCCCTAAACTATAGCTGAAATAGGGTTAGGGTTTTGCAGAGAGAAATTAACACTTACCATTGATATTATGGCTGATAATGACTTCAGAGATCGCTGCATGCATAAGGATCCAAATGGGTGGTCTAATAATGCTCTTTTCCTCCGGTGTTACCGCCTCGCAGTACCGTAAAAACCCTCCTGACTGAAGGTGGCATTTTTGTAGGAGGAGAGGTCCGTTCGGGTTGAAACTTTCTGAGCTTGCCTGTCTGCTGATGTCGGAGAGATGGCCTGGCACATGCGGAGGTTTGGCTGCCTCTAAGTGCCCTAGCGAATTGATTGGTAGTTCAGCTGCTCACGCCCCCAACTGATCTGTTTCGCTGATAGCTGCTCCAGGTGAGCAAACTGATGGCTGATAATCACTGCATACCATAGGATAGGCCTGCTGAGAAAGAGGAAGCTGACATGCGGAGGAAAGTCTGGGTTTTGTGTTCCCAGATTATCCTTATGTGTTTTCCCTGCTACTTCAGGCTGCAAAATATGGATCTGCTAATAATCCTTCGGGATGTGCTGGATCTCCGAATACTTTAGTATATGATGGATGCAATGGATAAACTTGGATGATCTATCCCAGTACGAGACTAAGGCAGATATCTCACTCCCGAACCCTCGCTAGCTGAAGACATCGTCTCCAACCCCAATTGTCGCTGCTGCACGCTGTGCTGTTGTTTGAAACTCCAAAATCAATCAACAATAACAATAGATAATCTCTTTGGTCCAATAACCCTTCTTAAATAGAATAGCATGTACTTTTAGGGTTTGCATGTCACTTTTAGGGTTTACGCTTCACTTTTGCATGCATGCAATTCTAATTTCATGTTGACTTTAACACTGAAAAAATAAGGCTTATATGCTCCGCATGCTTTATGATATGAACTCTAATGGCTTTCTTACTACACTGATGACTTAATATTACTGAATTGATGTACCTCTTTGCTCCTAGTGCTATTAGTCCTCAGTTATTCCCTTTTTATCAAAACGAAACATTACAATGGTGCTACGGACTAGAGATTTCTGAGGTTGTCAAGCACTCTCTTCATTAGAGCACTTATCCCAGTTGGAGCCAGATGTTATCACATATACCTTTACAGCTGGGCTACCATGATGCAACATACAGACTTATCTCTTATTCTATTCCGAGCTATTTTTCACATGGGGTTTTAGCATGGATCACTACAACTTCAGCCATTCCAGAGCCTTGTTCATCAGATTTTCCTTGCCAGGACTGAGATTCATTGGTCCATTGAGATGCTTTCTGTGATGACCTAGTTCATTTGAGTAGAGTAGCAGATCAGACAGGGTACACACAGTTACAGAGGGGCCTTATCAGATGGAGACAAGGATATATGGTGAGATTAGGTATATGCTTCCATAGTTTGTTTTTGCTCTATGATGTATATCAAATACCTATGCTTGTCTTGTAAGGATGATTATGGTGACCTATGCTTATATATATGTACTAACGCTTGAACTTGTGTTATGACTAATCAAAGGACTTGCTATGAAGATTGTTGCTCATGCCATGCTTGTACAAATAGTAAACCTTTGTGCTAGGTTGGTTCTGTTGCCCACCTATTTCGACTAGGTGGCAACTCCATGTACATGAAGATGTACATAATTGTACAAGTTGTACCTTGAAAAAATCTGAGGATTTTTTCACTTCTGCAGGGCAATTGCCCCTTTGTAAAACGAAATGTCCGCTCCCCTGCGTGGGAAAATTAATGTAATATTATGTGCTAGTGTGGATCATATGATATGGATGCCACACCATGGAACTGGTTGTTAGGGAAGTCCCCTCATCGAGTGTTTTTTCCCTTTCCAATTAGTCTTGTTGTTTAAACGATTTTAATTGGTTTGGTTTTTCACTCAAAAATCCTCCAAAGTGGTGATGGGCGTTCTAACAGTCAAGTCCATGGGGTGGCTGAGGTTTCAAAATGTTATTCGTGACCATGCTAGACATTTGTATTGAGTCTTGCAGAGTTTCGTTATGTTGTATTTTTTTTTTTTCTTTTCTAGTTGATTAATTTCACCCCTTGGTGGTTGTTAATTAACTCAGTCTTGATGTAATAATGTAATTTCTCAAGCACTGACATTTTGTAATAGGGGCTATGAATGCAAGGTAAATTGCTATGAAACCCCCTAAGCCACTGCTTCGAGTCCCATGTCATTCAGACAAGTGGTTGAAGAGATAGACCAATTTTGGTCAGGAAGGGTCTATCTCCCCTAGGGAATTATTTAATTTTCCCCTAAGTTAAAATTCAAATTATTTGATTTTGAAGGAAAAAATCAAATAAGGCCATGGTAATTAAGTTTGGGAGGTGGCTAATCATAGTAAACCCCCCCATGGTCAAAATAAATTTTTAAAGATCTCCTAAGTGGGGCGTCCCTCTTGTCTTAATAAAAGATAAAATTAAAAATTAAAGATAAAAAATTAAAAAATTAAAAAGTAAAATATTAAATAGAAAATAAAAAATAAAAAGATAAAAATAAAAAATATAAGATTAAAACTTGAAAATAAAATTAAAAGATTAAAAAATAAAAAGATAAAAATAAAAAAAATAAAAGATTAAAAGATTAAAAAATAAAAAGATAAAATAAAAGATTAAAAGATTAAAAAATAAAAAGATAAAAAATAAAAGAATAAAAAGATAGAAATTTAAAAAAATAAAAGATAAAAAATAAAAGATTAAATAAAATATAAAAAGTAAAAGATAAAAAATAAAAACAATAAAAAATTAAAATTTGAGTCTCAAAGGAGCACTTGGTCAAAACCCTAGATCTAAGGGTGGAAAATGGTGAAGACATGGATCAAGCACTCAAGCCATGGATTAAAAAGCAATCTAAGGTTGTAGATTGGTTGAGAGTGGTAAAAAGTCAAATACCTAGATCTAGTGGTGGAGATCTAATCTAGATCTAAATCTAATCTTGGCCATTGATCTTCAAGGGGTTGGGGTCTTCCTCAACTATATAATGGGGGTCTCACTCCCTCATTTTACATGATATCTCATGCTATTGTTATGCTGTCGGAATATTTCCCCATTCTCCTCTCATATTCTCTTGCTACTTTGTATTGAATCTTGCCCTAGTTGGGCTGTAATAGAAGAATTCTTTGGAGGGACATTGCGCTACATTCTACATTCTTCATGGTCCATTTTTGTGAGGTAACTTGTATCTTTTTTAGTTTTGCATATTTGTATTAGTCTAGTTAGCTCTCCACAAAGTATTTTGTGGAGAGATTAGAGAGTAAAAGTATTTTTACCCTCTTTTTTGAATGGTTTAACAATTTTTCTTCAAAGTATTTTGCAGGGATTGTTAGACATTCATCACTGGGCTTACATATTTTTGCAGATCTGGATTTGTTTGCATGTTTTCCAAGCAAGGATATCTCTCCAAGGGTTTCGTCTTTTTCAAATTTCAATTCGGCCATTTTTCTTTTTCCTTCCTGAAACTGGGTTTTATTCACTGTATAGTGAATATAACCCTTGTTTTAGGGCCCCCATCCATTATACATAAGTATAAGCTTTTAATTCTGCTGTTTATATGTCATTTCCAGCCTAGAAACATTCATTTTCAGCCACTAAAATTTCTGTTTTTTCATTTTTTAAAGTTCAGATTTTTTTCTGTAAAATTTCTATGTTGTACACTAAATTGTTCTAACTTTCTGTTTCAGTTTTCTGCAGTAATTTCCAACAAGTAAGTTGCTGATTTTTTGCAGGTTTTATGCACAGAAAGAGGGGGTGATGTTGCCCTAAATTGCCCAGAAAAACCCAGCAAAAATTTGGTCCAAAAGAGGCCCTAAACTACACTTCTTCTCTCTCTTCTACTACATTGTAAACCCCAAATGAGAAGTTCCCTTTGGGGTATTTCTCTGCTGTAAATTTGTATAAGTAGTTGCTTAGAGTTAGTTTTATTTGCAAGTTTTTCTGTTTACCCACCTATCTTTGTGACAGACCACCATCTCTGTCACAGAGATTGAAGTGAGGTTAGTTTAATCAGTTTTATTTTTCTGTTCACCCACCTATCTTTGTGACAGACCACCATATCTGTTACAAAGATTGTTGTGAGGTTAGTTTACTGCTTTAACTAGTTGTATTTTCTTTTTTAGTTTTATTCTCAGTTTACCCACTATCTCTGTGACAAACCACCATCTCTGTCACAGAGATTGCTGTGCGGTTAGGCATTACTTTAGCTAGTTACAGTTTCTTTCAAGTTTCAGTAAATTTTAATTTTCTGTCAAAAGGGTAATCATACAACCCATCTATCCTGTGTATCCTCTATCCACTTGTCATCTCCCTTTAGGGACTTCAAGTTGGGTATGAAAAGCAGGAGAAGTGGGGGCTTAGCTTAGTTAAAACAACTTTCTTTTCTGCTACAATCAACACATTTTATTTTTCAAGTCCAAGATCAAGTACCAGCACCTCCCATAAGGGATACCGCCTGGTTGATCTTGTTGATAGCTTAAAATTTACCTTGCATGCTAATCACCAAGACTAAAATTTACTTCTAAAATTAACCAACAACAACTTCACTATTTCCTGCTCCTCTACTCGGTTATCACCTTTTGGGGTACTCACGAGATACGACAGGGGATAGAGAAGTCTTAGTTTAATAGGCATCCATCTAGCTTTTTTTCTGTTGATTAAAAACAGTGCCCTCGGAGGCGACTTGGGGTAGTAGACCGTGGGGGGTCTCTAGGAGTTTTACGTCCTCCTTGTTGAGCACCAGGGCATTGGGGTTTGACCTGTGAGTTACGGGTGAGTTTTGCTCCCACTTTGTTGAGCACAACAGCATTCCCTCTTTGACTTGAGAAATACTGGATTGGGGTAGTCACACCACCGGTTCGAAAACTAAACTTCAAGAAGAAAAACATTAATAAATTCTACCTAAAATTAACCAAGAGACATTGCAAAACCGGTCCTATAACATTCTTTCATTTTAGCACACTCCCACTCCAGCATTGCATTCCAACACTTTACTTTCAGTCTCTTTTCAGTTTCATTTACTTTCAGTTCTGCAATTGTTTATGTGGTGAATGCTTAACATTTGTTTAACTGCTTCAAGTAATTCAACTTAAAAGTCTTTCCATTTTTCATTTACTGTTGGTTTGATAAATTTCATTTAAGGCATTTTCCTTCTGCTATCTCTTGTCTATAACTTGTAAATCTGGTTCATATTTGTCTAAACTGTAACTATTTTACTTCATTTGTTTATATTGATAAATTTAGATCATCTGTATATTGCTTAAATATCTTGGTTCATTATTGTTTATAATTGTACCATTTATTTGTTTATTTATCTCATTGTTAGACAACTTAATCTGTGGATATTTAACTTAGGACTGCATCCATTGAAGGTTGCATCCTTTGACTCCATTCTTTAGGCACTGGTTATAAATAAAAGGATTGTCTGTCATTTAATTATTGCATCTTGCATTTGTTTCACTGTCATCTCTCAAAACCTTAGCCTCAATCATAATAAAAGATCCTTTTAATTAATTTGTAATTAATTAATAAATCTGGAACTTAGTCTTTCCGTAGGGACTACCCCCCTTGGCTCTGTTGGGATCTTGCCTAAACGGAGGAGTTGTGGACTGTGGTGACAGTGGTCCCCAGCTCTCGCTTGCCCCCAAGGACACACATAGCAGGTTGTGACTTTCCTGTGTCTTAAAGTGTGAATTAGGCGGCAACATCTTTGGTGCCGTTGCCGGGGACAAGTCTTTTGTCCTTGGTCTTGACATTAATTAAATAATTTTAGATCTAATTATTTAATTATTCAATTTAATTCGTTTTTAAAGTATTAATAAAAATTTTGGAATAACCTTAAAATTTTTATTTTTTATTTTTTATTTATTTTTCTTTCTTTTACCCATGTTGGAAGTTTACTTGTTCTCCAATTGGTGACTCCACTTCAAAATATATAGTAAGGTATTCTACCGGGAGCCCTTTGGTTTGCTTAGCTTCCTCTTAGGTCCTGAAAAGGCTCTTAGAGGAAGTTAAACAAACTTGCTCCCTGTAGAATCTTTACAAGTCTTGGAGAAGAAGCCAATTTCTAATATGCCTTTGTGGTTTATCTAAGTAAACCAACCTGAACAATGAATAATTATTATAGACCATGTGATTTCTCTAAAATTGTTGGTTACCCTCATGAAGTTCCAGAAAAAACTATAGATAAGTTGCCTTCTTTTCAAGGAGACAATGTTGCAAGTGCTAAAGCCCACATCAGAAATTTCAATTTATGTATTGCAAGATGGTATATGGCACACAATCATGAGGATGTGAAGATGAAACTCTTTGTTTTGTCCTTAGAGGAAGAGGCCATTGATTGGTTTATGGAACATGATGATAACAAGTTTAAAGACTTTAAGGGAATCATTGAAGTTTTTAATGATAAATGGGGAGATAAGAGGGATCACCATTCCTTGTTAACTGCCTTGCACTCTAGCCATAAGGAAGATAATGAAA
>LPNX010734286.1:6089-75498 GCA_001517045.1 Pseudotsuga menziesii
TTTTCATTCCTCCATGAATTCACGGAGGATTGAAAAAAATTGGGCATCATTTCGGCTTGCCCGGGACACATTTCAAAATTAAACCGGTAGCATAAACGCTACCGGTTGACATAATTTATATATATATATAACAAATTAACAAAAAAATTCAATTTAACTACAAATTTTCAAAAATCCGACAGCATTTCTGCTTGCCGGTACACATTTTAAACATGAAAATTATAAAAACATACATTTACCAAATTTTAAAACAAATTTTATAAATTTATAAAAAAAAAAATTAAATTCCATTTAAATTGAAAAACAATTATTTAAATTGTTACCTCTTGGCTCTGACTCCATCGTGACGAGGTTGGGTTGCTTCGAGGTGCTTGGGTTGCTTCGGGGTGCCAATCCTTAGGCCGTTGTTTCGTCATTTCTCGATCGAGCTTCCACAGTGAAAAATTTGCCAAAGAAACGGCCGCGACCTCTTTTTATAATTTTTTCGACACATGCACCTCGGTCGAGGTCTATACCTCGACCGAGGTCCATACCTCGACCGAGGTATTTATTAACCCTCAGTCGAGGTTTTAATACCTCGACCGAGGGTTAAGAAATACCTTGGTCGAGGGCTGAACAAAACCTCGGTCGAGGGCTTGATAAAACCTTGGTCGAGATATTAAGACCTCGGTCGATGGCTTGTTAAACCCTCGATCGAGGTACATTTTTCTGTTTTTGCCGAAATGCGCTTGCCAAAAAGTGTTACCCAGGTCCGCGGATTCACCCTTAAGGAACACATTGGCTAAGTCCCAAAAACTACCAAATGCAGCAGAGGGCAGTTCAATGTACTACTTTGTTGCGGCACTGGTAAGAGTTCTTTGGAACAATCTCAACCGAACGGTGTCATCGTTCAATGAGTTAGAGGAGAACCAAAAGTGAAAGGTGGCGATATGAGCCCCTGGGTCTTCACCAACTTTGCCTTCAAATTTTGGGATATCCAAGGGAAGATTGGTAGGAACAGGTGGCTAGGAGGCATCATGTCTCACCGGGTCATTCATTAACTTGGACAAATCTGGAAAATTCAAAGTTTCTAGGAAAGGAATCTTGGGCCTAACCAGAGCATGAAAATTACCTGCTTGGGAAGTAGGACTTGCCCCTTGGTTCCCAAATGTGAAGGTAGGGTTTCCCCAGCTACTGGTTGTGAAGTAGTCGGACCACTTTGGAAATGATTCTAGCCATAAGCCAGTGGATTGTTCATATGTGGTGCAGTGTATGAGGTTCAATATGCCCCAGTTGAAACTGGAGTTTGGAAAATAAGAGCAGGTATCCCTCCACTAAAAAGTGAAAAAGGAGAGCTTGTGAAAGGAGCCGAAACCTGTGTTTGGAAAACTTGACCATAAGGGTTAGTGTTTTCGAACTACACCCCTACATATGTAGGTGTTGGACCTACATATGGAGCGGATGGGGGAATGTGCTCCCCATTCCAAGGAAAACCCTAGACAAATGAAGAGGATCCAATAGGACCACTCTAAGCAGTGTGTGCAAAAGAGGTTGAAGCATAAGGTACACTAGGGATCCCAGTGACCACCCCACCAAAAGTGCCTACTACATTTGTTGAATTTGGTGGTTGAACCACCCAACTAGGTAGAGTTAAAGGAGTAGTAGGTATATTTGTTCTAGGGGCACCAACCGAGGGAGGTGGCAGCCCTTCAGCCGGAACAACTGAGGTGGAGGTAGAAGGAATTTCTCCTGCACTAGACATTATTCTTTCCATGAGAACACCAATCATAGGTGAATTGAAAGGATGAACCTAGATGATCACTGAATCGTTTAGGTCAGTAAGAGGTGAATTAAAATTTCTCACAAACTCGTCATCCTGCAAGTCTTCTATCTCTACTATGGTTATATCAACCTGGTTTGTCCTAAGTTCCAGTTCACCCAGAACTTCACTAATTCCTACCTGTTCGAAATAACTGTCTATGTCTAATCTCTGCCTTTGAGGGGGCGATGGAGGTTCCAATGTAACAAGCAGATGAATGTTTTGAAAAATTCTTGACCTTTTGAGAGGTTGGTCCTCAACGATTGAAAATTTTACTCTTCACACCCTAAGTCCGACTAAACACTAAGTCCGACTAAACACAAACAAACCATAGAGAAATCACTACAAAATTTCCTAAAGTCGCAACAAACACAAGGGGTATAAGGTATGATTTTTGGAAGAAAGCTGAGAGACAATTACTTGGCGTCCTAGAAGATGTTCTTAGGAACAAGCAAAGGAATCACCCACCGCCCTCCCACACTTTCTACAAGGGTTACCTTCCAAGCATGTCCAAGGTCAACTAGAAATAGCCTTTCGTTGTACCTATGTATGAACCCTAGATGTCAAAGAGACTAAATGCTACCTCAACTATATTGATAGTCTGAGGGGATAGTCACAAGCCTAGTTCGTATGCATGGGTAGGGTAGCAAATCCAAAAACCCTGTCTATGACAGAATCCTGAGATGTGCAAAAAACTTGGTCTACGCTTTGACAAGGAATCAGAGGGTTATCTCCTCAGTCCAAGCCTCCATGCGGTCTCGTGCTTAACTCCCTTTTGAGAGCAGCTTCCCAGATACAATCAACATAGTAAAGAGTTTGCTTATTGATTGGCCAACTATGTATGAATTTAAACACTTGTGGAGAGTTTAAAATTCCTATTCCACAAGTCAAGCCTAAGCTAGTTGGTGTATGACCCTATAAAATAAAACTTACTAATATAAATTAAATTTTATATCGTTCATTTTAAGGGCTGTTCTTAGTCAAAAGGTAAATGGCGTGAAGGACTGTGATATTATAAACTCGATAAGAAAATAAAAAATGATGTATAAAGCAAATTCCAAAGGAAATTTCAACTACTTAAACCATTTTTTTTTTGTAAATGTAAGCTAATGAAATTGAAACT
Source organism: Pseudotsuga menziesii (assembly GCA_001517045.1). Lineage (NCBI taxonomy): Eukaryota > Viridiplantae > Streptophyta > Pinopsida > Pinales > Pinaceae > Pseudotsuga > Pseudotsuga menziesii. The sequence goes on from LPNX010734286.1 coordinate 9,011, forward strand.
AAGTTTCAGAAAACTAAGAATTCTTTTATAATTTTTGAAATTTTATTTGAAAATACTGAAAAGAAAACTACTAAGTGAAACTAAATGCAAAAGCATAAGATGTTTTTCTTCACCTTTTCAAATTCTTCAAAAACTATAATGCACCTAAATGCAAATTTTTGAGCGAGTTTGAATAATCACAACATATAAAAAGAGAAATGAAGTATAGAGGACCCACAATAACCAACTTCAACCCAATAGGAAGAAAACTTGGTGAAAAATCTGACTTGGAAAAAACTAATGAATAAAATCCACTAGATTTACTAAAGAAAAAGTGGCAAACTGAAACTACACAAAGAAGCACAAAGTATAAGGTATCTAAAGCCCTGATCACTGACTCAGACACACAACACCAAACTCATAGACCAAGCAGGAGGGCCAACTTCAAGTCACTAGATGAAAGAAGATTCAAACAAAGAACAACTCAAAGGCTTAACACCAAACAAAAAGTATGGCATATAGGACTTTGGACTTATAGAATCATGCCAACAATTGAAGTCCCCTAAGTAGAAAAAATCAAACAAGACAGGGACAAGCAATCCCTAGCCTAAATTTTGTTCTGCTACAAGATATACACGACTGTCTTATATAGAAACTCGCGTACCATACACGACCGTCTTATAGAGCAACCCGTGTATAGAAGTTTCTATACGCGACTGTGTATAACAACAACCCACGTATACAACAAAAAAATTTCAAAGAAAAATAGTAAAGGTCTCTGGACACACTACACTGCAAATCAAAGGCAAGATAAAAAGACCACACTCAGAATCAGAGAGAATACTGGTAAAGAACCTACATGACAAATCCACAACAGGCTGGACTCCACAGTGGGGTCACCAATTCTGTTGTTCAGGATATTACACCTTTGTAACCTAGGGTCTGGGGTTACCAACTTACTACTAACTTGCAGACAATCAGAATTTTACAGAGAATAGAAGGAGAATAGGAAGAAAGTCTTGACTTACTTGATTAATGACAGTTGATCCAAGCTTGATCCTCTCTCACTCCACTCCTTTCCAAAGCTTCTAAGGATGCACCTCTTCACCTGCAAAGAGAAAATATTTCAAGTAATATCTCATGCATATATATATCAGAGGTTATAGGAAAAGCATATAGATAATATAATCAAACATATTCATTAAATCGATATACATGAAATAGACACAATACAAGATTGGAAGAAGAATTATCTCGATTGACAAGCGATGAATAAGATAAGAGTACAACCCAGCTTCTAACACAAGAATTCCTCTGCAGCCAAAGGACTTTGAGTTCTGCTGCTCCAAGATTCTGAAGGTATACCACCAGCATAACATTTGTCTCCAAAAATTGATTGATTAGCCCCCACCCCAAGGCCTCTATTTATACTTTAGGAAATATAGTGGTTTCAAAGTTTGGGATGGTTGGGATAGTTGGGATGGTTATGAATTAGGACCTAACTAATCTCATCTAATCTCAATTTATATTTTTTAATGTCAAATTAAGGTATACACTGGTATTAATATAGGAAACTCACGTATAATACGTGTGTTGCTCAAAGGGAACTTGCGTATGCAAGTATACCCGGGTTGCAATGCAAATACTCGCGTATGATACACGAGTTTCAATGCATATAGTCACGTATGCAACAAAAAACTCAGAATAAAAATATATAAGGTTGGTTTGAGGATAATGCATCAAAGGTCATGCACATCTATAGTGTTTTGTCACTTCAATCCTAATTTGTCATTTTGTGTACCAACATGAGGAATGTCGGTACTAGGATGTATACGTGTCATTTTGGCTGATAACATCAATGGTCATGATCACCGGTGGATGAGATGAACGACTCTTAGGTGATCCACCCAAAGAAATCGCACACTATTTTACAAATCAAATGGGAAGTAGAAAATAAATGTGTGGATTAAATGGTGGAGGAAATCAACGGTGGGTGAAGAAGGTCTAGTATATCTATGTAAGCTAGATGTCCCGCTAAGTGGAAGTGCAAGAAGGATAGATAACGGGTGATGCAATAGAATAAGGGAAGGATAAGTTAACATCTGATCAATATCGATAGTTAAAAAGAGAGGTGGATTGAATTTATAGACAGAAAGGGATCCTCCCTTGTAACATTCATGAGGATTAACAAAGAATTCCATTAATGAAAATAAATGTTGAGCTGCAAAAAGACCACAATTTATTCATCATTTCACATACTATTTATCACCTTATTCCATTATACCCTTCCATAAAACCATTAACATTCACCACTTTCATAATAAATATGGGTTTATATTACCATTTTCCAAATCATTCATTTTTTAGTATTATTGAGTGAATTTATGGTTAATTATTGAGAAAAATAACATATTTTCATTATACTTTAAAGCTAGGTGAGTTTGGTGATGTTTACAAGTGTATTTGAAGACTTTAGCAAGCTCAAAAGTGACCAACTAGGCTCAGATTCCAATTTCATCTTCTAGATGTGGGCTAACTTCAAGGAGAAGGTCATGGACATGCGGAGAGAATATCTCATCCAATATTTGTTGAGAATTTTAAGGGATGAATTGTAGATTTGTTGAGGATTTAAAGGGATGAGTTGTAATTTTGTTGAGGATTTTAAGGGATAGGTTGAGAGAATAGTGGATCTGTAATTATGATCACTTATCTTGAATTCATGTATAAATAGGAGGGCTCTCTCCTCATTTTGGTTAGAGGCCTCTCTAGTGGTTTGGTAGTAGAGAATCGGTTCAGCTTTTTAGATAGTCATGGATTTGATCCTGTTGTAATAGATTTTATGCTTTAGAATAGATAGTTTGATCTCTTCATATTTTGATGTCTTGTTTATAAGTTGTTAGTATAGAATTCCAGTTATTTCTTTCTTATGTATTTTCAATATTGATCTTATGTGAGCTCACAAGATATTGCCAATTGGTTTATACCTATTTATTTTATGCAATTTCAATCTTTCTTTATCAAGTTAATTTTTGCAATTTTATGTTTTATGCAATTAGATTTATTTCCATCTAATTTCCTGTTTTCATAACTTAGATTCAACTTCAGTTATAGATTAAATTCAGCAACACTCTTCCCCTACATATATTTTTTTTGTGCCTCACAAGTTTACGCTCTCTCCGGGTTGACAATTAAATCGTTGGAATTCTATTATAAATTGTTTAATGTTTGCACCCAACATTTTGGCGATGTTGCCGGGGAGGTGCTAAAAGGGATCATAGTATAGATAGGTACATAGTCTGTTTTTATTAGATAAAAAGAGGGAGGAGAAACTGTAAGACGCAAAGATGACTTCACCACAGAATTTCCATGGTGTAACAACCAGACGCATCCACTTTAGTGGGTTGCCCCAAAGCCTTGATTGTTTTCTGCAAAGTGTTTATTTTCCTGCAATTTTTTTCTTTTTCTGCAAATGCAAGTTTCTTTTATGCAAGTTTTCATTTTTCATTTACAGTTTTGTAGTTTAAAGTTTGGATTGCTTTCATTTTTGGGTGCCTTTATTTCATACTAACTTGTTTTAATTTTATATGTTAATTTTTGTTTTATACATATTTTTGGTGCACTTTTTATTTTTCTGTTTTTTACTAACTCATTTTGTGTTGTTTGTCACATTTGTCATGTACTCATTTTTTATACCTTTTTCTTTTTTTTTCTATTTGATTTGAATTTAGTTTTACGATGAGCATAATATTAGAGAATCTCACTCAGATCCTAGCAAAAAACAAGATCTCCTCTTCTTTAGAAGAGGATATCTTGACAGCAGTCAAGCATGAAATCACTCTTCCTGAAGCGAACACTGAACAATCGACATTTGAAGAATCCTGCATATCAGACGAAGAACGCATGTTCAAACTGGAGATTGAAGAGGATGAAGAATGGATCTCGGGTGATCATGCAAATGAAAGCTGCATCGAACACAGGTTCCAAGTAAGTGTTAGGTTAGATCAGTTTTGCTTTTATTTTTACTTTGTTAATTTACATTTACAATTCCTAATTGTGCATACCTTTGAATACATTAGGTTTTATTTTGTAAATATTATCTTATTGCTTTTACATGTATGGTTCCACTCGAAGTTTCATTACACTTAAATGATTGTAAATTCCAGTTAAAGTAAAGTAGGTAGATTTTAGTTTTATTTCTAATTTAAAAGTAACTTGTAGAATACTTTAATTTTCTTTAATGTTTCTATGTGTTAAATTTTTATTTCTAATATTCTTAAATTACTCTTTCTTTTTTATTTTGTTAGGGATTAAAAAATAGCTTTAATTTTCTAAATCTAAAAAATATTTGTGAAATTTTTTATTTTTAAGTTTTTTATTTATTTAATAAATTTTCTAGAATAATACTACATTAGAGATTAAGTTCTTTTAAATCTCTGAACCATTAGAAAATCAAATAAATATATATGTAAATAAACAAATAATAAATGATAAAAATTTATACAATTTTTTATTTTAGTTTTGATATGTATTTTATTTTTGTTAGTTTAAAAAAATGATTGAAAAATTATTAAAACTTGCTGTAAAAATTTAACTAGATCTATGAACCTAAACAAATAAAAATAATAAAAATAATAAACTTTTAAAATTAAAACTAAAAGTAATAAATAAAACAAATATTAGTTTTAATATAAAGTCCCTTGTTTTTTCACAATGCTTGTTTCAAATTTTAGTCGAAATAAAAATTTAGATTTAATTTATGAAAAGTAAAAATTATATAATAAAATTTAATTCTTTGACAAACCTGCAAATATTATGATATAATAATAATAATAAACATTATATTATAATATATATATAAACAAAGCAACATTTAATATTAACATATATAAAAAAAAATACAATAAAAACTATAATATCAATAGAACAAATTTTTTTGTTTCAGTCCTTTATGGGCATTCGTCGGCCATAAAAAAAACCTGCACATAGTCGGCCTTACTAAACCTGCAAATATGCCATCTTTCAGCCTAGCATTCCATCTGTGCATTCGATCCTTGCGTTCTACTGATCTTTCAATATAGGCGCGATCCTGCAAACACAAACATTCCAAGCATAAGATAATTTAGCGTTAGCAGAACAATCAATTTAGAATCAGGTTCAGTCCATAGAAAATCTGATCCACTACGAACTTAATATGGAGAGAATGTTACCCTCGAATCATAATGAAAATGATACAGTTTGTTCAACCGCAGTGAGAAGCTGGAAGTATGTTGACGCGTTAACTGAGATAGTTGGGCCTATTTTAAATTAATTGATTCGCTATTAAGTGATCCTTATCAATCTGTTTTGCCAGCTAATGCCGTTATGAGCTATCAATGCAAATAAAATCGCATAGAATCTCAGAAGCATGATTTGAATTATTTTCTTTGTTGTCTGTTGTATTGAGTCACCACCAAGCGCCAGACCACGATCATGAGTTCATCCATGGGATTATTAGAGTTCATATCCGTTCATATCTATAACAAATCAAAGTATCAGTCTAAGTATCTAAGATGAAACTCCAAGCTAACCAGCAACCATAAATCTTAATTGTTCTCGCTTGCCATGCCAACGCGCATAAAACTTTGAAACGTGGTACAATCTTTCTTCATCTCTTCTACGATGGGATGTTTCATCTTTGTAAAGCATCTGAGCTGGTAACTCCATGAGTCTAGATATAGTCGCATCTCTGAAGTTCTGAGACATCCCCGGAGTTTTGATTCCCTCCGGCCCAAATGTAGATGGCTGCTGTAACGAAAAAAATTATCTCATCTTTCTACATGTATCATTTATAAACAATAATGGATTGAAGAATGGTTCAAGATGGAATGAATCAAAGTGATAGTACTGATGTGCAAGCCACTTCATCCAAGGTCTGTATGCATGATCAAATCCGTGTGTATGCAACATTCTTCAGAATCATTCTTTCGATGAGTGGGTATGGCCTCGATCGTGGTACTGAGCCATGATATAATACTTCAATCGAAAATCAGATAGATATCAATCAACAAATTGAGAGATCGGGTGGAATTATGACCGGATTGGACAAATTTATTTTCCTCCCCAAACCAGCCGAAAAGAAAACTGCAAATCATCTCAGAGAAAGCGTATTCATGGTGCGGTAAGCTTCCTGCACATATTCCAATCAGATGGAAATCTCCGGGTATAAGACGTTAGATTTATTTCTTTTCTTTCTTGGAGGGGAGGTTTCGATCGACTAGAAAGGAGGATTGGAACGCTAGTGAGGTGAGGAAGGACGTTGAGTGAGGTGAGGAAGGACGTTGAGTTGACATATTGGGTTGATCTAGTCCCAACATAAGCTTATACTACCAAAAATATACCAGTGGATGTGGCGTCTCTTTCATGTAGTGAGAGGTGTCTGTAAAAGCATCTCTTTGTATGATCGACTGTACCACTGCATGTGAATATCTATCTTGGAATGCATACTCTATTTACGACTCTGTTTGAGGTGCAATAGTGGATATTGTCTTTCCCTTCACAGAAGAAGATTGGAATAAAGCCCAAAACTTGCAATGATTCTGTTCTACAACTAAAATCAGGATGCTTCTTGATTGGTTAGACGGACTTAAGTTAAGGGTGCTATGTCCCTCAGCCTTTGTTGTTTTCCATGCCTATTCATCAGTCCATTATCTACAGAATATCCCTCGACTCATGATCGTATTTCAACATTAGCGAAATAAAAAAAATTGGCAAAAAAATCATAATTGTAGGAACCAGCTTACCACAACCAAAACCAAATTACTATTAGCTGCGTTTTCTTAGCGACCTAGTGTCATCTATTGATAGGAAACCTTGCCTGGCATATTCTCTTCTAGAAACCGACTTCATAACTCGATGATTGGGCTTTTGAGAAAGCAATGTTAACGTGGAGCTTCGTAGGGGTAATTGGTAGTTAGTAAAATCCTTTAATACTTCAATTCCAGCTGTCTTCGTTGAAAAACTTTATTCACAAAGGTTTAACCTTAGTATTTCCGTGGCATACAGTGTTATTACTAGTTGGTAAAATCATTCATTGAACAAATGATAAATTCGAACCTCCTATTGTTATCTCTTATAGGTAACTACCTCCATGAAATAACCTTTGAGTAAAACTATCTTTAAATGAAACCAATTATCAAAGTTACAAAAAGATAAAATATTTAACTTTTGAGAATATATTAATAATTATAAAGTTGATATTTCAAAAGTCATACAACGTGCCTTTAATATAACGTGTGATCAATATGTGTAAAGGTTCCTATAGGAAGTAAAGATTATGGTTAGAAAAATGAGATACATGCTACAAAACTATTATTATTCTCTTTTCTCTTTTCATGATTATCCTCAAAGCATAAATTTTAGAAAATTTGAAACTATTTATGATGTTAATGTTGTATTTCAAAATATATATATGGAAAATAAAGATCATAATTTAAAAGAAAATAATGGGATAAGTTCAAAAACATTATTTGAACAAAAATGAAAGTTTGGAAAAAAGATAATATTGTGTTGAAATTTAGATTTCAATGCTCAAAGACGTCACCAGGTCATCATTGTAAACCAATCCTAAAGAATTAAAAACCAAATACTATGGAAAGTATAAGATCACCACATCATTGTCCATAAAAAGAAAAAGACACCCTAGAAAGTCAAGGATAGAAAAGAAGATCACAGAATTACCCTTTCAAACCAAGCTAGGAAAACCACAAACTAAATATTTACAAAATTCACATGGAGGCCCCTTTATTTTGTGTAAAATCAAGGGGAGTTGTTGGGGTTCCAACAATTCTACAGGCAGGAGGTAAGTCCTCACTTTCGTAAGTACAACAAAGATTTGACAGAAGATATTTTGTGTCTGTTGGCTGTCAAAATATAAGAAAAGCAACAACCGGAAGATTAAATGTTCGAATGAACACTTTTTACAAATATGGTATGTAATGAACATCTCTTTTGTGTTAATTATTTTATTGTAGTTTTGTAGTTAGGATATATATATAGATATAGATATATAATAAATAAAAAAATAAATATTTTATTTATTTTATTTTGATTGAATAAAACTTAAATTAATGTATAGATAATAGATAAGTTAATCAAAATTTTAAAAAAAAGAAAAACAAAAAACAAAAAGCATACAAATATGTTATTTGTTATTTTGTGAATAAATGAAATTTAAAAAAATAATAATAGAAAACAATAATAAAAGGGTTTTAAAAATATATAAATGAACACATTTTTATTATAACTACATAAGAATTAAAAATATATATATAAATACAAATTAGCAATAAGTAAATAAACATAAAAGGTAATCTAAGAAAAACATAAAAAATTGTTATAAAATCAATAAAATTAATACTTGTCTTTGAAATAGAAGGCTTAGCTACTATCGCAACCAAGCCTTCTACTTAATTTTTATTTTTGCACAGTGAGACCTGGCACATCTTCTGTTTGGGGGAGGAAGGTGGTTATTTCAAGTTGTTAAACTCACCATAAACTAAAATCGCTTGTTTGCACACTCCTCTCTATTCAAATCATCAAAACAGCATGTTTTTAGAGAGGTCGACCACTAAAAGGGTCGACCCTCTCTCCCTATTTGCACAATCATTACATAAAGACGTGTATTCATATACATAAAAGCACATAAAATTTTGTTCTTTTGTAAAATCAAATTTAAAAAATATATATACAAAAACACTGCAATAATAACATTACAAAAAAAAAAGAGTAAAAACTAAAAACATACAAATGAATAAAAAGTATTAGTTAATAAATAAAATCATAAAATTAAATTTTAAATGAACTTAGAATTTTTTATCAAAATTTTATGATCGCTGCGCTAACTTGTTTTGCAAGTTGCTCAAGAAACAGGTTTCGACAAGAAGGATCATCATTTTCAGGTATAAAAGCATTTCATTTTTTTTTGACTTGGTTTGTTAAACACATATTTTTCTATATTTTCAATGCTTTCACAAGTTGGTTGCAGAAAAATGCTAACCTTTTTGCAAATTTAAAGACGAACAAATGGCATGCAGAAATAATTTATGGAATTGCAGAAAAATTTTAGAAAAAATGTTCCAGTGAAAACTTGAAGAAGTTGAGTTTTCCCCTATTTATTTCATGACATTTTCTGCAACAAAGAAGCCTTTCAGAAACCAATGACACCATGTCATGACTACTTACCATTTTTTCTTCCAAGATTATTCGTCATCCATGTCAAAATCTATGTTTTCATTGCCTTATATATCATGATTTCTCACATCTCTACCTTTCTGAGTTGCTCACATTTTTCCTCATTTTTTAGTTTATCTTTTTCCTTATGAATAAAACTATTCAGCTTCCTTTCCATGACTACACTGCTTTGTTATTCTTGCCATAAAAACTGTCTGACCGTGAAATCTTTCATTTGTAGTCCTACCACTCATTATGTACAACTCGTGTTAACTGATGTGGGATTCCTTAAGGTCCACCTTGTGGAAATTGAGCCCAAGAGATAGAACAATTACACTCACAAAATTGCTAATCAAACATGCAAAATTCACACCAAAGAAGACTGAAATTGGAGCATAACACTGATATGTATTCAATAAGTGTACAATAGCCAACCTTGTGAAGTAATAGGCTACTGCAATATATCATTACATGAGAAAATCGAATGCATAAATATTCCATTCGAAATAGTAAAAAAGTAGGCTTATTAAATCTAATCAAATCCCCCATAGGTGCATAAAGCAGCTTCCAAACCTATGAAGATGCTAACAAATTTGCTAAGTCAAGTGGGAAAGTTAAAGAGGGATGGAAAGATAACTCATGCATGATTTTATTTGAAGATTAGGAAGGAGGATGGTGTGGGAAAAAAACAAGTCAACTACACCTGGTCTAGCTTTTCCTTTTGCCTTAAATCAGAATAAAACAAGGCATCTTTTCAGAAAAGGCAGATATGCACTTTGGAGGATCTAGAATAAAGCAGACATGCTAAATTTAGTTTCTAGGATGTTTCCTAAGCCCTCCATGACTCATCTTTAGAATGTGTTGAATCCTAGGACTTGTAGAAGGAAACTAGCATATAATGGAATTTAGGAAACTAGGTAATAAGACAAAAATAATTAAAATTAATGTCTAAGGTAGGTAACTATGGGTTGATTATTCTAACACCCCCCCTTAAGCTTGAATTTATGAGTAAATATCAGAAAACTATAGGGCCTAGCAACAAGTCTTATTCACCCTTTACATACTGCTTGTCCATACAACCAAGGAAAGAGGAAAAAACCCAGTGGGAAAATCCTCCCTTAAACATGGATAGGAAAAACAAAAATTTTGCAAATCTTGTCATCAATCATGATTCACAGCATGATCAACAATCCCTAGTAGTGATTTTAGATTGTTGAAGGTCTTCTCACAAATTTTTTTGGTGAAGATGTCTTCTACTTGTTCTAAAGATGCACAGAAGAGTAAATCAATGGTGCCATCATGCACAAGTTGTCTGATGTAATGCATATGGATCTCAATGTTCTTGGTTCGATGTCTCTAAACTGGATCATTTCATATTCGAATGGTTCTTTGATTATCACAGTAGATAATAGTTAAAAACTCTGATTCAAAAACACATTCTCCAAGTATCCCCTGTAACCACAAACATTGAGTTGCTGCATTTACAACTCCTCTATACTCTGCTTCTGTAGATGAGAGTGCTATGGCACTCTGCTTCTTGCTTGACCAGCTGATTGGTCCTTCTACAAGCATGAACACATATCCTGATGTATACTTTCGATCTGTGTTGTCACCTACTTAATCACTGTCAGTAAACCTAATCAAATCAAGATCAGATTTTTCTTTGTAGAAGATCCCATGAGTTCTTGTTCCTTGAACAAAATTTAGGATCCTTTTGGCTGCTCTCCAATGGATCTCATGAGGTTGATCCATGTATCTCGAAGCCGCGCTAACTGGATAATATATATCAGGTCAAGTGTGTGTAAGATAAAACAAACACCTAATCAACTTCCTATACAGTGTATTATTTACCATAGGAGAAGAACCTGCTTCTTCAAGCTTAACTCCTGAAAGGAAGGGAGTCTTGCTTGGCTTGCAATATTTCATGTTGAACTTGTTCAGCAAATCCAGAGCATACTTGGACTGATGTACTTTGATTCCATGTTGCGATTGAGCAATTTCAAGACCCAATAATTGGCTAAACAATCCCAAATTTCTCATAGAAAATGCATGGTTCATTGCATTTTTCAAGGAGGCAATCTCTTTCTTTGAACTTCCTGTAATTAGTGTTGGAGAAATTTACCACCATACACACTCATTTTGGTCAATATGTCCTAGTTAAATCACTAGCCTAAGTTTTATTTACTTAATTGACATCAGAGGAGCACTGAATGACATCAGCATGAGCACACCCACGCCTACCTTCAGTCAAGGAGGCTAACTAAGCCTTCTCCTACATTTGGGGAGGCTAACTAGAGCACTCCAGGGGTGATTTGAGTGTCATAAATGCCCCATATTTCTAACTGATGCTTACAATCAGTTAAACAGAGCAGTGAAGGTGCCTTCCTTCATTAAATTGATTATTTAATGAACTGGAGTCAACAGGGGTGCCTCCAACCACTTTTGATGGTCAGATACAGTTCAGTTAACCTCATCGGGGTTCATTGGAGTCATTGATGTGCTACCACTTGTTGGTTGGCTTGCAGTGACATGTGTTTGAGCTACTATCAGTCAAACTTAGTCATTTATTGCACTCCGACTTCAGTTAGGGCTCAGTTGAGTCAATTTGGGTTTTGATCAATGGTTAACATGAGTGTTGATTGTGGCTTACATTTAGTTAAGCTAGACTCACTCATTCAATTCGAATGAACTCCTTGGGAATTTGAATTTTCTTGGCATTCATGCTTCTAGCATGATCATTTTATTGCATTATTCACTATTCATTTGATTATACAAAGCTGCTACTTCCATTGCAGTACCATTTTGCCAATTTTATGATTATCTATCTGTATTCTTTGTGAGACTTTGTTTTAAGTTCGTAGACCACTATGACAAATTAATATGGTATCAGAGCTCATGGCGGGACAAAGCTTGGATCTCTAAAAAACAAGGTTTTTGACAGATCTTGCATGAAAATTGAGCAATAGCTAAAAAAAAAATTCCAGCACTGCATCAGAAGCCAAGGCTTACCACTTAATACCCCAAGTAAGGAAATTGCTGATCAAGCTTGCTTGATTGACTATGCTGGGTGTGATGAAAGCCTAAAATGTGCAGGTTTCCCAACCTTACGGTACCCCTTTTGTTGTGATTTTTAGGTTTTTAATAGGTGAAAGCATTCGCTCCAGCAGTTTCAAATGGCTTCTTTCGTAGAACTCTTGACTCCGTTCAATATCCACTCATGGAAAGGAGACATGGAGATCTAGCTACATTCCAGAGGAATCTATAGAGTCACTATGGACATTGAAGAAGAGCCTGCTTCTGTGACAGACAAAGCTAAATTCTTGAACAAGAAAGATGAAGCATTCGGATTCTTGTGCCTCTCTGTTTCCTGGGATCTTCTTTTCCATCTCTTGGGATTGAAGACTCCAAAGGAAATCTGGGACAAATTGGAAACCTTGTATGGAATACAGGATGATTTGAGAGTATACCAGCTTGAGAATGAGTTGATGTCTCTCTAACCTTCCAATTTCAAGACCTTGAATGAATTTTTCACAAAGTTCAAGTACATTATCTTACTGTTGAAGCAATGTAAAGTGGAGAAGGAGGGTGATCAGCTCATCCTAACCATACTCTCCAAACTTGGAGCTGATTATTCGATTTTTGTCACTACATCCCCCTCCTCCTCCATAGGATTAGATACCTGGGAGTTATACATTTTGTACTACCGTGTATTATATCTTGGTGGCTGAAGAGCCCCATTTTTGTATCATGACACTATGTATTACCACATTTTGGATGTTATATAAAACGTGTTATGGTGATCAGTTTATTTATTTACATGTGCAAAAAATTGTTTTTGTGATGAATTTATTGTATATGAAACAAATGCCAATCTAACACATAGTTAGCATATGATTCAGCAACTTGATTATTAATTCTTTGAATATGTATGTATGTTATATTGTCAAATTTCCATTCTAATAATCTCACACGTAAGAATCTTCTTAATAATGTCGAATATCTAACATGGTACAAACCATTAAGCTGTGACACTACTAACTCCGAATCAAGAGGTACCTCAAGAGAGAGAATGCCATGCGAAATGGCATCCTGTAGAAGCTGAATAACGACACTATATTCAACAACATTGTTGGAAGATGGCCACAAACATACGCCTCCCAAAGACAGTACCTGACCCATAGGAGTATAAATCACCCAAGCAGCAGAGGCTGAGTGTTGAGTGTGATGGATCGCACCATCTGTGAATCCTATGTAGGTGGAAGATTCCATTGACATCTGTCAAAAGAAATGGAAACTAATCACAAACCTGATCATGATAAGAAAAAGAGCTAACTATGCAAAACTGTACAATAATATACAATAACCAGCCTTGGCCGAGAATCATGCATAGTATTTCTTGAGATAGAGCCCATTTCTAGGCTCCGCCAAGGTCGTTTCCTCATAATCCACCAACTCATAAGCACCCTTCTCTAACACACGTTTGATGACATAAGGACCACGCCACATGGGGTTAAACTTTCTTGCCCCCAAGGGTTCTTTCGGTTGATCCCACAAAAGGACCAAGTCTCCCTCACTAAACCTCCTTGGATGAACAAACTTATTGCACTGGACCTTTACGCGACGCTTATTTACTTCTAGAGCCACCAAGGCATCTCGATGCTCCTCATCAAGTTGCTCAAGGTGGACCAAATGCTCCTCCAATGGTGAAGTGTCTGGTAAGAGTTCTACGGCTAGCTTCAAAGAAGGAATCTCGCATTCAACTAACAATATCAACTCCACTCCATGTACAAGTTGATATGGAGAAAAACTCATGGTAGTCTTAACAACGGTTCTATACACCCACAAAGCAGGATATAACATGATGTGCCAATTATTCTTGCTCTGTGCGATGGTTCGTTGGAGAATGGATTTGAGTGATTTATTCACTGCTTCTACCTGTCCATTCACTTGAGGATAGTAAGAGGAGGAATGCTCTTGTTTGTACCCTAACGTTGATGCCAAATCTTCCATCATACGATTCTAAAAGTGCGAGCCATGGTCGGTGACAAGCTCTTTTGAAATTCTGAACCGAGTAATAATCTGGTTGAATACAAAGTGCATGGCTGTCTCACCATTGGATTTAACTGTAGGCATAGCCTCAGCCCATTTCGTGAATTAATCAACAGCCACTATGATGTGATGATGCCCCTAGCTGAAGCTGGGTTGCAATCCATAGAATCAAGCCCCCACTTAGTGAAGGGACCGATGGTGATGATGGGGTGTAACAAGGCAGGTTTTGAGCACATATTATGTGCAAACACCTAGCAAGGGTGGCACCTCTTGACCGCATCTACACAATCCTTAAAGGTTGACTGCCAGAAATAACCCGCTCTTAAGATTTTTTGGGCTGTAGAAAGCCCAGATAAATGACCAGAACACGCCCCTCCGTGGAAATCATTCAGCACTACCTCAGCCTCTTCATGAGTTAAACAATATCATAAAATGGAATCTACCCCATGATGGTACAAAGTGTTATCCACTATGAGGTAATTCTTAGACACGTGACGTAATCGTCATCGTTCATCCCATGAGAGGTGAGTAGGGACCTTCAATGTTTGTAAATATATAATGATATCCCCATACCATGGGTCTAAATTTGAGATTAAGAATATGTGTTCATCGACAAACATATCTTCACAAACCAACTCCTCGACCTCGCTTGAGAAATCTGATATAAACTCTGCAAAAATTAACGATTTCTTCGATTTTGCCGAAACAAATTCGAGATCGAATTCTTGCAGGATGACAATCCATTTATTATATTTTCCCCCAATCATCCTTCGAGTGAGGATGAATTGAAATGGATTAACATGGGCTACAACCAAGGTTTGGAGAAGGAGGATATAATGTCTCAACCGTTGAACCGCATGTATGGTAGCTAAAGCAAGCATCTCAACATGAGAATAACGAATCTCTGCATCAATAAGATTTCGGCTCAGATAGTATATGACATGCTCTTGGAGCTCCTCATCCTCTTGAACCAAAACCATACCAATCTTCTCCATGGACGTGGCCACATAAAGTAGAAAATCGAGGCTATAGTCTGGAGGACTAATCACCAGGGCTAATGCTAGGGCTCACTTGAGCGCATCAAACGACTCCTGGGCTTGCTCATTCCAACAAAAGGTGGTTTCCTTCTTCAAAAGACACATGAATCCTCTAGTCAAATTGGAAAAATTGACAACAAATCTCCGTAAGAAGTTTTCCATGCCTTGCAAACATTGAAGATGACGAATATTTTTTGGGGGAGATAACTGAAGTATTGCCTCAACCTTCAAAGGGTTGACTCTTATACCCTCTTTAGAAACGATGAATCCTAACACGCTGCTTGAATTCACACAAAAGATGCACTTATGAGGATTTAACCTGACCAAATAATGGCGGCATCTTTCGAATACCAACCTCAAGTGATAGGAATGGCGCATTCTCATATGAGAAGGAGCAGCAAGATCATCCAAAAATACATTGATAATTGACTTGAGATCGTGGAAGATCAAGGTCATTGCTTGCTGAAAAGTAGCTATGGCGTTCTTAAGGCCAAAAGGCATTTTTCGATATGCAAACGTTCCCCAAGGACAAATAAATGCAGTCTTATGTTGGTCCTCAGGTTTAATTTGTATATGATTATATCCGGAAAAGCTGTCCATAAAGGAAAACACCTCGCTACCCGCACACTCATCCAAAATCTGATCAATAAATGGTGTGGGGAAATTGTCCTTAAGATAGACACGATTCAAATCACGGAAATTAGTACATATGCAAATCGCTCCCTACTTCTTATCCACCAGAATGGAGTTTGAAACCCAATCTGTCAAGGGAACGGGATAGATAAAACCGACTTTCAATAGTTTCTCTATCTCTTCCTTAATAACGGGTGCTTTCCTAGGATTCACCGCATGCAAGCGTTGTTGAACAGGCTTAGCGTTGGGGTAAGTCTTAATCTCGTGTTCGACAATACGAGGGTCGATACCTGGAATTTCATCGTAAGACCAAGCAAATATATCATAGAATTATTTAAACAACTCGGTGTATTCTTGAATCTCAGCATGGGAACATTATGCCCCAATATAGACATTCTCTATCCTGCCAGGATCACAAGAGATATTGATAGGAATCATTGACGATATGTTTGCCATGTTTCCATCAGCCATCAGACCAGGAGAGCTTAATGGAACCATTGGACTACCAACTCTCTCACTAAGAACCGCCCTAAATTCCTCATGCTCCAAGCGGTCAAGATCGGGAAGAAAGTAAGATCTATGATGGAGTTCCTCCCATGGTGGCTCAACTCCTGACATGGCCTCAATAATCAATTCATCTGAAGGGAAAACATTATCAAGGAAGTCGTGCATGTGAGAAGACTGCACTGCCCATGTCGGCAGCACATAAGGGTCCTCCTCTTTCGTCCGTGAAGAGGAAGGAATGGGATCTGCAACACACTCGATATTAGCTTGATAAGTGATCATAGTTGCAGGCAACGACACGTTCATCACGATGGGCTCATTCGGAGTACTCAGTGTAGAAAGAATCCAAGGATCTTCCATATGACTCATGTGAAAAGACACCGATCTCATAGATGTTGAAGCCTCACTGGAACTGGACCCTATCATAAGGATCAGTGTAAGACAACTAAATATTTCCATGAGGGATGGATACATGCCTACACCCACACTCTCAGTTGCCAGCTGAGAGTGTTCAACGATCGGGATCGAAGCTCCCGAAGATGCAGTAACAGACGGATTCTTGAATGATGTTTGATCAATCTTGACTATCTTCCCATTAAATGGAAAGCATACAACGTGAAATAGGGAAGAAGCAATGGTTTGCATACTATACGTCCAATTAAACCCTTCCAACATGATAAAGACATCATAGAAGCGGCAGCGCCTTCGTCAATCACAGTGTGCTTGACGGTCATGTTAAGACATTCTATGTGAATCAAAAAAGACACATAGTAAGGCAAGTGAGGCTGAAGTCCTGCGGTTTCAAATTTAATCACGGAAGAAGAATCATCATCATTCACACCAAGGGCAGAAAGCAAAGCCTTCATTTGTGAAGGACAACTCTGAAGCAATTCCAATGCAGACATCGCACAAGGAGTGTGGCCCAAATCCTTGACAACTGAATAGTTCTTGGTGGCTCGGGCATTAGGATTGTACCCCGAACACTTAAGGACTCCCTTAGGAATGCAAGGTGCAACTTCAGGTTTATCCGCAGGTTTCTTAATACGCAAAGGAGACCCTGGTGGAACAGGTTCCTTTCCTCGGCCGTGTTGTGACAAACCATAGTCCTTCGCATGGGTCACAACTTTTGTAGCACATACCATGTTAATGCAACCACGACCACTACCCTCCGGTGGATCTTGATCACCACCAGACTGATCATGGGTCCTTGAGTTCATATTTTGATTGTGAGGTAAAGGGTTAGTTAGCAGAGCTGGGACCTGTGCCAAGAATCTCGAGGCTTCATCGATACGAGGGAACAAGTAAGTGAGGCGATTGTCCTTACACAACTTGTAAGGGAATTTAACCTTACGTTTAGCTTGCTTGTCCCCCCAGCATTACGGGAATTCTCGTCATTATTATTAGCATTCTCATTCCTATTCCCACCTTTACGATTATTCTTACCCTTCTTTTTATTTCATCTGGGCTGTTGGTTACCCTTCTGGTCCAACGATTGCAGCGAAAGTACACTCGTCATTTGGGTGGGTTGAGACGTAGCCGTGGCTTGTCCCGAAGTAGATTGGTTGATTGACAATTGACTAACTTCTTTCACAACTGGATCTGCAGGTTTAGCACTTGCACAACCAACAATGCCATCGGCATGTGGCCCAGGTTTAACTTTGGGGTCAAAACTAGAACGTGAAGCATTGGGAATGATCTCATATAAAAAACTGGACTGAGCATAAATCAAGTCCAGTTCCTATGCCATAAAAATAGCTTGTTCCTCATTCTACACTCCAGAAGTAGAAACACCCTTCGCTATATATGGCAATAATGACTTAAGGAAACATTTGAGGAGGAATTCCGGAGGTATAAAGGATTTAATTAACCTCTTCTGTATATGCCACTCTTGAATATGATCTAAGATATGTGTGGCCTTATCCTGCTGAAATGTTGAAGAAAGTTCAGTACCAACGTCATAACGCACTGGTAGCTGGAAGTGGTTAATAAAAGTCATTGCTAGGTCATCAAACAAAGTGAATTCCCCCCTAGGTAGCTCTATATACCATTTCGCGGCAAGCCCTGTAAGGGTGCGTTGAAATAGCCTTAAATGGATGGAGTCTTGGTGTAAGGAATTCAAAGAGCACCATAGGTGAAAGGTCGTAACATGTTCGCTCGGATCCTCTCCCGGTTTGCCCTCGAACTTGGGTATATCTGAGGGAAGCTTAGTAGGGACAGCGGACCAAGCCGGGTCATGAGCTACAGGATATTTTGTCAATCTTAGGATGATGAGGGAGCCTAGGATTATTAGTTCGATGGACCACTCCCTAATATTTCTGATTCACATAGCTCTGATTACCACCATGTCCTTGTCCATAGTGCCCTCCTTCCGTTTGACCCATATAGGGTGGCATGGAAGCAGCATAGTGTGGTGTACCTTGACTATTCAGAGCTACAAAGCCATAATTTGGAGAGTAAGTAGGTTGTTGATACCCGCCCCCATAAGGTGAAGAACCCTATCCATACTGCGTCCCATAATAGGGTCCATAAGTCATCACATGAGATGTCCCATGAGACACTCCGTAAGTAGGAACATACACCCCGAAAGTAGGAATATACATTCCGGAAGTACAAATGTGACCTCTAGAAGTATGAACATGACCTCCTAAAACAACGGGAGGTGCATGAAGCTAAGACACAACTGGTCTAGTAACCGCAGTACAGACATAAATTGTAGCAATGTTCCGGCCCGAAGGACCACGTGAATGAGGTGGATGGTGAACATTCGAAGAACTAGGGATAGAGGATGAAGGGATCTGTGTAATTAAGTACGTACTATTCCCTATAGTCACCCATCTCGGATCTAGTATCCTAATAGGATCACTAACCCTGGACCTAGGAGGAATATGTGATGTATCTTCCACTACTAGGATGGAAGGTACAATGTGACTAGTGCTCCCAAACCTCTCCGCATGGTAAGGAATGAGAGTGCCCCCATGCATAGTGTTAGGCTCGAACTCAGATTCAACATGAAATTCCAAATCATGTGTGGGAAAACCATACATATCATAACTACCATAACTAGTGCTTGCGGGTTCAAAATGAGTCTCATCATCCTCTAGCATTCCATACCGGCGATGCGTCAATGGGGAATCAACCCTAGAGTAAGCAGGTCTATCATGAAAGGTTCCTATCAATGAAATCACAAGACCTAACTCAGTCAAGTTGGGTGAAGGATCATAGTTAGGAGTAAACTCCCCATCTTCCACATGAATGGGAGAAGGTGGTTCAGGAATACCTTCTATATGGTCTCCCATGGTGTGTGAATCAATGTGCGAAGTAGTCTTCCTGGACTGTCTATTTCTCTCTCCCAAAGGAGGAGGAGATGTAGAAGGTGAAAGTCCTGCTAAACAACTAGAACGACGAGGAGCCGCACCCGAATCCATAATGACTCAAAAAATGTAAAAGACTCTCTATCTACGCAAAACCTAGGCAAGCTAATGTGCACATAGCAGTCACCATTAAAATCTAAAGCCAAATACAAGCAATCAAGGGTAGGATAAGTGAGCTCCCGAATGAAGCAAGTATGTCTCGCTTAGGAGAGGCTTGAGACTCCCATACACAACAAGCGGAGGTACGTAACCAATTATTGTGGCCCTCAGCTTCAACGGGTAAAGTGACTATGCTGTCCGACCCCAACCTGGCCGGGACACTTGCAGAATAACCCCTGCAAAGTACCCCCTCGATATCCTAGGTAAGGCCACTAAGGTCACCTTAATATAATCAATGCTCAGGCGGAAAGTCGCAAGCGGGATTGACCGTATTGGTAGGGTAGCAAAGCCCGAAACTCTCAAAAGAGCCCCTAGATATGAATACAATCCTGTAAATATCTTCAGTGCTACTCAGTTATGACCAGGGGTCATCCCAATCAATAACCGCTCACACTGCCTCGTGTTTAACTCCCTTTTGAGAGGAGGATCCTAAGAAACACTGATTATACCAAGGAATTTCACACACTCACCTGGACAGACACATACATGTTGTCGTTTAGTGGTCTTAGAGAATTTACTCACAATGAACTATTCCAAGACCCTAAAACCTAATATTGTTGGTGAACCCTATCAAATAAAATAGTGTAGTTCATTTTAATTAAGCATTGATTTTAATTGGCTTTATTACTCAAAAGAGGGATATGGCAGTGCAACTAATGGTGTTATGACACAACATGAAGTAAAATGCACACCTAACAATCAATGCAAATGTATTGTGTCCATGAAAACAGGGTATGCTACTACGTGAAATGCACAATTTTCTTCAAATGATAAATGCAAGCTTTCCTATATGAAATCCTGACTAATACTCTAAAGCAAATCTAGTGCAAGTACTATGCAAAATGCAAAATGCAATGCATAATGATAAGCAAATATTTTTGTATTTTTTGAAATAAAATGAGATATAAAAAAGCAAAAGAATGATTCTACAACCTCCAGACTCTGCAAGCACACTCAAGAAGCACTCAAGCAAAGCACTAATGTAAAAGAAGTCTAATGCACTAATCCCAAAACAAAAAATAAAAAATGCAATGACAAGAACATTCTTAAAAAAGAAATTTACCCTAAAAAACATCTCTGGTTAGAAACAGAGGTGTATACAGACTCTAGCAGTATCAAAGGAGACTCAGCAATCATCAAAATTCAATTCACCTAGTAACCACTCAACTTCCTCTAAAACGCAAAACTTAAGGGCATACGGAACTGTTCGTAGTAAACCTGCATGTGTACGCGGAAATAGCAGAGAAAACCACATATATACACAACTGTGAGTTCAAAACTCGCGTACAGGAAGAAAGGTGCATAAAATAAAGGCAAACAGACAAGCTGAGACAAACTTCACACCAATCAGACACTACCAGGAAAACATACCCCCAGACCCGACACAGAAACAAGAGAAAGAGAGCAATTCAAAGTCATTGAATGCCGATAGAAATACCCCAAAGGACAACTACTAGGAACTCCCCAATAGAGTTGCCAATTCTATTATGGAGAGAAATTCCTATGGCTTGGGTTACCACAACAGACAGCTTGACTCCAGAAATCAATCCTTTCCAATATGCAATAGAAATTAAATATCTAACACTAAAGGATCAGACCTTGTACCTTATTCTGGAAGGTTGAAGTAGATCCCTGTTGAGCTTTCCAACTTCAGCTTGAATTGATAGATTAATTCCTCAACAACAAGTAAACAATACAAGCATACTATATATGATGGTGTTAGATATATTCTAGCATATATAATCAACAATGTATAAGCATTTGAAAACATCCATGGATAAAATATTCATTCAAACAATGATTATTGGACAGGAAAATATATTTCTATTAATATAAAATCAGAGATTACAATGGATACAACCTTTGTCGGCACGTCTACGAATCATAGAAACTGAATCCCCCACTTGGGCCTCCACCACCTCAATCCTCCATCTCTCTATAGCAAGCTCATAAGCAAAAGGCAAGCTTGGGAAGAACACAAAAGTGCTCCAAGGGACAAAGGGATGCAGACTCAAGAATAAGTTTCGGTAACAATGGACTATAGTTTCTTTTCTCTCAATTCTCTTATATGCCTTCAATGTACCATAGAGTTCCTTATCCGAGTGATCTCAAGGAATAGGGAAGGCCAAGAGTCAAGTGAGTCAAATCCATGTCAAGAAAAACTCCAAAAGGATTTGGATTTTGTACACATCCCGATGTACGCAGTTTTAGAGGTCAAACCCGCGTATTTACGTGATTAAGGGTTTAGAAGTCGCGTGTACTAATTTTCACATGTTTTTAGGGATGGTCAAGGAAACATCAAAGGACAAAAAATGGTCCAAGGGGTCCAAGGAGTCTGCAAAGGGACAAGGGAAGGCCATACAAGTGTGATTCACCTGCAGTGGTAAAATCATCTATAACACTATGGAATCAATCTTAAAGCTATTGAGTGATGCTTCATCAGAATTGGTTGATGCTACGATGTATCGTCAGATGATTGGGTCCTTAATGTACCTAACAAACACGAGACTAGATATTTGCTTTGCTATGAACACCTTGATCCAGTTCTTGACAGATGCGAGACATGTTCACTTGATTGCTGCAAAGAATATTCTGAGGTACCTAAAGGGTACAGTTGATTATGGGCTCAATTATGAGGCAAATCAAAAGATTAACCTAGAAGGTTATGTTGATTTAGATTGGGCAGGTAGTTCCATCGATAGGAAAAGCACTTCAGGGTGTTGTTTCAGTATGGGATCAGGTGTGATCTCTTGGTTTAGCAGGAAGCAGTCCTATGTGGCACTGAGTACAACTGAAGCAGAGTATGTTGCAACTTGTTCTGCTAGTTGTGAGGCAGTATGGCTAAGGAAGCTACTGTTTGATTTATTTGATCTCTAGTTGGATGCTACTTGTATATATTGCGACAACAAGAGTTGTGTGAAGTTTTCGGAGAACCCAGTGTTCCATGACAAGTCGAAGCATATCGAGATCAAATATCACTATATCAGGGATATGGTGCAGAGAGGAGTAGTGAAGCTCTAGTATGTTGTGATGGACAAACATATAGCTGATGTGTTGACTAAGCCTTTGGCCAGAGTGAAGTTTGAGTACTTTAGGGAGAAGCTTGGTGTTCTCCATATTGAGGTTCCCTCCAAGAGGAAGTGATGAGTCTGTGAGCCATTCTTACATGGTTAGAGTATTGGTTCCTTCCATGGTCAGATGTAAGGGCTGATCCATTCTTTCATGATGAGAGGATTATTTTCTCACATGTCATATATAAGTGCAGAGCCATTCTGAGGTGACTATAGGATTAGTTCCTACATGATCAGATATAAGTGTTGAATGCCATTCTCTGAATGGAGGCACCTGGCCAGTTACCAGGAATACTCAGCCTAAAGCTGAGAGCCATTCTAACATGGTGAGAGGATTGGTTCCTTCCATGGTCATATGTAAGGGATGATCCATTCTGTCATGGTGGGAGGATTGGTTCCTTCCATGTTAGATGTGAGTGCTAAGCCATTCTGAGGCGATTGTGGGATGTGTTCCCACATGATCAGATATAAGTGCTAAATGCCATTCTCTAGGAGAATGGAGGTACCTGGTCAGTTACAAGGAATACTCAGCCTGGGGATGAGGGCCATTATGATGTGACTATGGGGTTGGTTCCTACATGATCAGATGTAAGTGCAGTGCTTTTCCACAGATGATAGTAGGTGTGTCCTATCATGCTGCTGGATGTGAGTGTCATGCCTTTTCACAGATGGTATTAGGTGTGTCCTACCATGCTGGTGATTGTAAGTGTTGTTCCTTTCCACAAATGATAGTAGGTGTGTCCTATCATGCTGGTGGATGTGAGTGTCATGCCTTTTCACAGATGATAGTAGTTGTGTCCTATCATGTTGGTGATTATAAGTGTTGTGCCTTTCCATAGATGATAGTAGTTGTGTTCTATCATGCTGGTGGATGTGAGAGTCGTGCCTTTTCACAGATGGTAGTAGGTGTGTCCTACCATGTTGGTGATTGTAAGTGTTGTTCCTTTCCACAGATGGTAGTAGGTGTGTCCTACCATGCTAGTGGATGTGAGTGCTGTGCCTTTTCACAGATGATAGTAGTTGTGTCATATCATGTTGGTGAATGCAAGTGTTGTGCCTTTATGACATGGTGTTGGATGTGTTCCTCTCATGGTCAGATGTGAGTGCTGGCCATTCTAACTTAGGGTTAGATATAAGCACTGAAGAAGACCTACCTGGAGGCTAGGCCTACAACCAACATGAAAAATGGATGGCTCTGTAGAACTTCCTGTGACGAGAAGAATCATGAGATAGCACCTATGATGATGACCCAGTGATGATCTAGATTGAATAATGATCCAGATCTAGTGATGATGATCCAGCAGTGATGATCCATATACAGTGATGATGATCCAACAATGATGATCCAGATCCAGTGATGATCCAGATCTAGTGATGATGATCCAGCAGTGATGATCCAGATCGAGTGATGATCCAGATCAAGTGATGATGTCCCCATGATGATCTAGATCGAGGGATGATCCAAATGTAGTGATGATGATCCAGATCGAGTGATTATCCAGATCCAAGATAAATATTACTTGAACATGAAGATGACGAGATGATCCAATTATACAGAGAAGAATACCAGTGCTGACGAATTGTGTCAAGAGAATACCTTCCTAGTTAAGAGGGAGTGTTGATGTATTTGTAACTTTAGAATGTATTCACTTGTATATCTTATGTATTGTACCCCGATTTTTATTCTGGGAAGTGTCTGTAATGTATTTGAGTCATGTCATGCCCCAATGTTCCTATCGGGATATTCAATAATGTAAACAAGTCATGTCAGGTCATTGTGGGTAACCCTCCTATTGTACAAGGGTTAAAGTCCCCATAGTTGTGGGGCCCTAGGGTTATTAGACTATCCTAGAGAATTCGGCCCTAGGTTAGTTATTGTAAGTCAGGGAAAATTCCCCACAAGTTGTGGGGCACTAAGGTTATTAGACTCTCCCAAAGATGTTGGCTCTAGTAAGTAATTGTTAAGTTAGGCCAACATGTTGGAGTGGACATTAAGTGAACGAAAGAATATAAAGAGAGAGTGAACCTCTCTATTTATCACACACACACTCACTCACTGGGGTGCATGAGTGAGAGAGAAGTTGCTAGGACAAGAGACAGACTACTGCTGTTGGGAGATCATCTTTATGTTTTCAGGTTTTACTTTTGGTGTTGATTCTATATCTAAGGAAGTTGTGGGGTTTTCTCCTTTATGGTTTCCCCAAGAAAAATTCTTTGTGTCTCTTGTCTCTTGTGTTTATTGTTGTGCATTTTATTCTCTTAGATAGGATCCTAAGATAATGCTAGCTTGAAGATAAAAATATAACAAACGGCATTCATTAATGGTTAGTAATCCGATGATTTCTTTCCATGTTCGACATCGACACATTTACTCACATGGTAATAATTGTACCATTAGGTTTTGTAGCAGGTGAAGACTATATACTTTTCAAGACATCATCAATAGTTTTGTTATCTCTCCAAGAAACTACTTAGTGGTTATGGCTAAGTATGCTTGGTAACTTAAGAAATGAATGTTTTTCAATAGGTGGATCAATGGGATACCAAGAAAGCACAATGAAGAGATTAACTTATCAGAACATCTTAATGAGCCAGTGCTTTTAGAAACTATCAATCAGATGCAATATAACAATGAGTGGTATGAAGAATACTATTCAGATAACCAAGTACATGGAATGTAGGGTCAAAGATAACCAAGTACATTTGAATGCAGGGTCATACTAAATAGTAAAGGATTCCTCCATTCAAGTTCATGAGCATAAAGCTGAGCTAAACTTAAACAGAGTACAGAACAGAAAGATAGATGAAAAGTCTGATAATAGCAGCAAAAGAAGACTGTGATTGTATTAAGATAAGCAATCAGTACATAGGCCAAATTCTCTCCAAGATTGAACCCCTCAATCCGTCTTAGCTTTTAGGCTTTATAGCCTTTATAAAATCACTCTCCAGATCCTAAAACGTGGATCTGTCACACTAAGAGATTAACTAAACAGTACATGCAAAAAAGTAGGACTGATTCCTTGAATCAAGGCAATGCTGATGTATCGATCTGCTTTCAAATCTCGGTGGTTGATGAAGTGAAGTAGCCTCACAAGGCTCGGTGGACTTAGTTGGGCGCACCACAGATTTGAATTTAATGATGTGCCAGTCGACTTCTAGATCTGTTCCTCAAAACAAGGTTGAAACTTAGCCCAAATGCCCAACTGATTCAAAACTCGCTCAAAACCCTTGAGATATTGATAAAATAATTTATGATCCATTCATTCTGATCGGCTTTCTACTAGTTCAGCGAACAAAACTGAGATCTGGGCGAAATTAGAGAAACTTGGCAAAAACAGGCTTTCGGCAGCTAACTCTTCTGTTGATTTCGTGTCTTAGCAGCCGGAAGTCAGTCCTTTCGGCAACTAATGAGCTCTGTGAGGCTCGCCTAAGCTGCCAAAAGCTGAAAACTGTCCAAAATTTTATAAAACCAAAACGATGCTTCCCTGCAAGCTCTTGACCAGGCTCTAGGATTTCTTTGAAGCTGCTCCCCTTGATCTAGTCGTACTTCTGGTCTGTCTTTGCTGGGCGGCTGCCTTATAACGATTGTTTTACCCTCATAAGCTATCGGGCATGCTACCATTGAATCTCCTCCAGCACAATCAATCACCTCCCACCCACGGTCCAAAAGCGTCTTCTTCATCTGCTCAAATCTTTTCTTCAAAATTTGTTGTTGATGGCGAATAGATTCCGATAAAACAATGGATTTTTTACCATGCATGGCTAACAGTTTTTAATAGTATACTTTATAGTTCCATGTGGTCAGCTCAGGCTGGGAAATTCTTTGAATGCTTCAATCAATGGCATGTGAGTTAAGACGAGAAAACCAAATTCAAGACCGGCAGTTAGCATCTCAAATATGAACCTCCCAGAATAGAGAGGGAAAATGATGGATTTGATGATTTGGACAATACTGATTCCAAGCTCCATATTGAAGACTGTTCTGATGTAAATTTGATCCCAGAGAAAGAAGTGTCGAGAATTACTCGTGCACTATATTTCTCACACACAGAAAGAATGGAGCATATTTCTTCATTCGTGTACATCAAACCTGTTGGATTGATCGTAGGACCAGAAATATAAAGCCATGGCCTTTTTATAGATCCAAAATTCTGTTCAACTATCTTATCTGTAAGTTTGAATTTAGCGTCAATACTTGTCGGAATCGTGACAATATTTGCTTTCAGGAATTCAGCTGCATAAACATAATTTCCATTGCAACCAGTGGGAAAGCATAGTGTTCCACCCTCTTGAATACAGACAAGTACTAACTTGGTGAATAAAGCCAATAGGCTATCACCAAGGATAATTTCTTTACATTGCTCTGGTGGAAATCTATATTTTATTTTAGTCAAATCCTTAATACCTAGTTCAAGATCGGTCTCAGCATCTGTAATATTCTGTCTTGAAAAACTTTCAAACACTGATTCTTTCACGGTAGAAGGAATTGTAAGAGCACTTTGATCTAGGTCCATATGAATTACATCCACATCTTTCAGTTCGGGGTTTGAAAGTTCTGCTTTACTGAGAGCCCGAATAGCAGATCCTGCTACCTCAATCATGTTCAATGAATTTTCCTCTGTACATAATCTCTTTGCAGTTTGATGACGATCTGGAATCTGAAAAGTTAGAAGCTCATGGAAAAGACAGCCATAATAATATTGGCTAAATAGAGCAGTTCGGATCTGTAACAACTCCATAGTCTTTGCTAAGGCAGTAAGGTCCTCTTCACCTTCGGAGATCACGAAGGCAACCTCTAGGTCTGAGTAGACCTGATTCTTGACGAGCCCACAACATATTTCTGCATGTGGGGGTAATGTATTTGTCACGAGATATTTCAGTATCCCATTTTTACCCATTCTATCAACCAAAATGACGGTGGTTAATTTGGGAGATTACAAGTTTTACAGTAGCATACTTCCAACCATATGAGACTACTACAGTTCTATATTAAGCTCTCATCTTCTCCTTCATCCAACCAAGCAGCAGTTCAGATTCTTTACTTCACATTCTATTATTCAACAGCAGCAGCCACATTCCTATTGCATAAGTTCATTAACTTTTTGGATAAGTGGAGGTATGTTGTTTTCTAATTTTTAACCATGTAATTCCTTAAATTCTAGAAAACGAATGAATTTGGAAAATTCCCTCACCACATTTCCTTTCTCCTTTTCACAAACCTAATCTATCTTAAGTTGGGGGGGAACTATTCATTACGATTTTACACATTCATCGTCTCATTCACCCTTGGAAAACATGTCTTTCCCAAACTATGCTATATATATTGGCATGATTCATAATATGAAGAAAATACTTTTTACTATACATTGATGGTTCATCATTTCTATTGCACGTATACTTTTAAAAATCTTATGTATTGCAGAAAAAATACAAATAAAACAAGCAAATGTTGTTAACACAAGAACCAACATTTGTCATACTTATGGTTGTCACACAAGAACCAACCACAAAAATGTATATAAAAAAAGAAGAGAAAATGAAAAATTGCTGCCACTCATGAATTTCAAAATCATGAAATGATTTAGTGTTACATATCATCATGTAAAGCCCAGCTACAAAGCCAAACATTTTAAAGCAATCAATGCATAGTTTCATGAGGACATGAAAAGAGTCAAGTTGGGGGGAATGTTGAGCCACAAAAACACCACATTTTATTCACCATTTCACATACTATTTATCACCTTATTCCATTATATCCTTCCATAAAACCATTAACATTCCCCACTCTCATAATAAATATGTGTTTATATTACCATTTTCCAAATCATTTGTTTTTGAGTATTATTGAGTGAATTTATGGTCAATTATTGAGAAAAATAACATATTTTCATTATAGTTTAAAGTTGGGTGAGTTTGGTGATGTTTACAGGTGTATTTGAAGAATTTAGAAAGCTCAAAAGTGACCATGTAGCCTCAGATTCGAAATTCATCTTCTATATGTGGGCTAACTTCAAGGAGAAGATCATGGACATGTGGAGAGAATATCACATCCAATATTTGTTGAGAATTTTAAGGGATGAGTTGTAGATTTGTTGAGGATTTAAAGGGATGAGTTGTAATTTTGTTTAGGATTTTAAGGGATAGGTTAAGAGAATAGTGGATCTATAATTATGATCACTTATCTTGAATCCATGTATAAATAGGAGGGCTCTCTCCTCATTTTGGTTAGAGCCCTCTCTAGTGGTTTGGTAGTAGAGAACTGGTTCATATTTTTAGATAGTCATGGATTTGATCCCATTGTAATAGATTTTATGCTTTAGAATAGATATTTTGATCTCTTCATATTTTGATGTCTTGTTTATGAGTTGTTAGTATATAATTACAATTATTTCTTTCTTATGTATTTTCAGTATTGATCTTATGTGAGCTCACAAGCTATTGTCAATTTCTTTATACCTATTTATTTCATGCAGTTTCAATCTTTCTTTATCAAGTTAATTTATGCAATTTTATGTTTTATGCAATTAGATTTATTTCCATCTAATTTCTTGTTTTCATAACTTAGATTCAACTTCAGTTATAGATTAAGTTCAGCGACACTCTTCCCCTGCATATATTTTGTTTGTGCCTCCCAAGTTTACGCTCTCTTCTGGCTGACAATTAAATCGTATGAATTCTATTATAAATTGTTTAATGTTTGCACCCAACAATAAAATCATTTCCCTAGGTCCCAAAACCACTATTTAAATAATATTATAAAGGGAAAAGGCACGTGTTCAAAAATTATTTGTATTTTGTGCATAGGGAGAAGGAACTATTTTCTATGTGGAAAAATCTAAGTCAGACAACTATCTTTCCAGCCGTCAGTTTTCCAGGTAGGCCATGTTTTCACCTGCCTACTAGTTTTTAAAATAGATAGTGGAGGAGAAGTTGAGGCTCATGTCTTGGATTTTCAAAAAATAGATGAGGTTTTTCAAGACAGAGATGTCATCATTTTTTATCTTTTTTTTATCTTTTGGACCTATTCATCAACTGAAAATCAAGCTGGAGGATTTTAAGGACTAGAGAACTGAACTACATAACATTTTCCAGCCCCATTTGTATTATTTTTGTCCACACGAAACCCTAAATTTCCTAGAATTTATTATCTGGTGTGCATCTAATTACTCTTCCTCTAAGAGAGTAATTATGGACTCTGCTAAAACCAAGATCTCGTCCCTTGCAAATTTCCATTAGAGAAAATTTCAATTTAAAATGGGCCTTCCAAACATAATACAAATTCCATGTCATCATGTATTAGCCGATCAAAATGCTTTAAAATTCAAAAAGGGAGCACCTCTTAAACAATTTTTAAATATAAATTTGGGGATAGGAATCATAAAAAAAACTACTTTTTTTGTTTGTATTTTCGACATATCTCCCTATGTTTTTACTCAAATTTTGAGCGGGGGAGCTTGTTGGATGTGGAATTAAATTCCACATCCAACGAGTAACGACTCGGCATACTTTTGACGGGCCTTGCTACCACAAAAACAAGAAATACTTTAAAAAATGTGATGATGACATCATCATCACATTTTTCAGGTATTTCTTGTTTTTGGGGTAGTGGGGCCCATCAAAAGTATGCCGAGTGGGTACTCGTTGGATGCGAAATTTAATTCCACATCCAAGGAGCTCTGTCGATCAAAATTTGAGTAAAAACATAGGGAGATATGTCAAAAATACGAACAAAAAAGTAGTTTTTTCTTTTCTTCCTCCAAAATTAATAAATATTATTTTATTATTTTAACTATTATTTTATTAATTTTCCTTAGGAGGCCCATTTTGAGTTGAAATTTCCTCTGATGCTTTTCGTCTGAGATTCACTCACAGTCCCGCCTTCATTTACCCTAAGAGGGGAATATTTCAACGAGGAAGAACTAATTCAGTCCTTCAAATATGCAACCATTGAGGAAAAATAACCCTTTTTATCCAAATGTTTCAGATCTAATATGTCCCTTCCCAAGCAACCATTTCCTTGGATGTTAACATGTCCAATGAAGAAACAAAGCTTATTATTTCATTTATAAGTCAATTCTTAGGTCTAGATATAGACATGTTTGTCTTTGATATGGTAATGAGTCTTTTATTCAGAATTAGCATGAGTCAATATGAGTCTTAATCCCTCCAACCTCCTTTTCTTAAATTTGATGAATTCCTATATGAAATCATTCACTCTCAGCTAGTGAATTTCCACAGTACCAGGCATTTCATATTTCAATCATACTTGATCAAAATTTTCTTACTTTTCAATGAAGAAAGTCTACAACTCCTAGAAATGGTGCTTAAAATAGAAATTAGTAGGGACTTTTTCAAATACATGAACCTGTTGATGGCAGATGTTTACAGAGTATTATTTTAGAACAAATTGCCCATATTGTTACCATAGATGTAGGAGGATTTATAGTTTTCTCCAGATAGGAAAATAGGAGATTGTTTCCTATTATAAGAACACATTATCATTAGGGTGTATGGATTCACTCATGAACCATATATTCTTCCTAAATTCCTTACTCCTATGGTGCTCACTTTGGATCTTGTAAGACAAAAGTTAATAGTATAAAATGAACATTTTTTCAATTAAAAAAGGATTCAGAAATCAAATTTCCATGGGTGATTGGGACTTTTATCATCAAAAGGAAAGTTGCACTCCCTCTAGTTGAAAGTATCCTACAAGAGATGGATTTTAAGAAATCTTTTGCTGTTAATTATGATCCACAACATGTTATCTCACAAAGAATGAAAATGAATAAGAAAAAGGATTTTGAGAACCATGTAGTAGGATTGGCTAAAAAGGTCAATTGGCTGGATTATCCATCAACAATGAAGAATGCAAAAGTTTCATGGGAAAATCCATTAGCTGTGATAAAATCAACAGAAGTAGTCACTCCCATTGCAAGTAATTCAAAGATAACAGGTAAAAGAACATATTCAGAGGCCATGGAAATAAAGGAAGAAGAAATCTCAAAAATAGCTAAACGATAGACAATTGAAGCTAAAGGACAATTGGTAGAAGTAATTGATCTCGAGGTCAATAAAAAGCAAGGAAAGGTCAAAGGGCCAACTTTTGAAGTACACGAATATGAATTCTTAGAGGTTCCTAAAAAATCAATTGATAAATTTAAATCTAGATATGACTTTAATGACAAGTACAAGGATGATAGGGATATTTTTTAAAGGAATATACAAAATTATATTTAGATGTCAGGAAGATATTCAATAAAGAGGTCTCATTGGTAATTGTCAATGACTGCACTAAGAATACTTTGAATTTAGTAGTTACCACTACGAACATGATAAAATTAATGAGATTGAACCTGGAGGATATCCTAGTTCCAGACATGATCCACTTGCACAAGCAGACCGGGGAAGTGATTTACAGTGATTTGATGAAATCTGCCTTGAAGGTATCCAAGTTACAATCCACAAAGGAAAAAATAGAAAAACAGTTGAGGTAGGAGAAGGTAGAGAATAAAGTACACCAACATAAAATAAAGAAACTTCAAGTATATTTTATGGATATAGACAATGGGGAAAATAAAGGATAGGTCACATATAAAATCCTAGAAGAGAAGGAGAATACAATTCAATCGTTAAAGAAGAAATTAAAAATCCCTGCAACACAGTTAGTTCAAGATTCTGATAATTAGAAAAAGAAAAAGAGTTTCTAGACAAAGAGTTGAGTGATAGTAAGGCAAGGATATTCAAGCTTTTTGTAGAAATTCAGGCCAGCAGTAGATTAATTTTACCCACAACAATTATCAATTGATCATGCAAAATTACTAACAATGGAGACTGAATATGGAGCTGTAACACAAAATTATATTAACTGAGTGTACAATAGCCAAACCTGTAATAACATAGGTTGCTGAATATATAGAATACATCAAGAGGTCGAATGCATAAGGAGGCATCCAAAACTAGCATAAAGCAGGCTTACTCAAAATAAGCAAATCCCCCATATGTGTAAAAAGATGATCCCAAATCTGCCATGGAGCTCACGAATTGGCAAGGATGCATGGGAAAGATAAAGAGTAGTGGAATGGCATCTCATACATGCTTTTGCATGGAGAAAAGAGGGGAGGATGAAGAGGACAAAAAACTAGTTCACCTCACCTAGTCTTGCTTTCCTATGTGCCTTAAAACACTGAAAAAGCAGGCAATAAAGCAGAAAAAGCAGATAGGCGCCTAGGAGGCCAGGAATAAAGCAGATTTGATTCCTAAGGCTTTCCCAAGCGCTACATGAGTCAGATATGGCAAGTTTGACCTCTATGGATAGGCAATTAGCAACTTGCACAAGGTGGGACACATGAACTAGGCAAATAAGACAAAAATAAATGAATTAATGTCTAAGTGGGTAAACTATGGGTTGATTATTCTAACAATTTTTGAGGAGAAGAAGGAATGGGAAAAAGAGAAAGGTATTTTAAATGAAAAAATGATGTTTTAAATGAAAGACAATTGGTTTTAGAAAATAGAAAGAAAATAAAAGTAAAGAAGATGAAGTACAAATAATCTATCCTATTGCAGAAATAAGTACATAATCCATTGTACATGCTATGTCCCAAGTAATTCTGAGGGACTTGGAAATTGTTGGTTTGAAAATACAAAATAAAAATTTAGCTGATGAAACTTTGAAGAAAGAAGAAGAAAGAAAAGAATTATAGAACAAAAGTAAAGAGTTGATGGATAAAACTGAGAAACTAGTGAAGCAATTATCTCGACAATTGCCAATGCAAGGAGCTAGACATCTCATCCGGGACATGATCATTGTTGAAAATGTTAAACTGATGCCTCATTTGAATTATATTATGGAAAAAAATGGTTCTAAACACTGCAAGACAAAGTTGTAATGCAGTAAAGGAAGCTTTGAATAAAAATCCTACGGATACAACCAAGGATACAATCAATTTCCTAAATACTTTATTAGAGGAAGATTTGAGAACAATGGGATTTAAGGACATAATTACAGTGATTACCTGGGCCAAGAAAATAGTGGGAAAGAAACAACACAGAAACTATGCAGGAAAATATTGACATAATGAAAAAATAGGTGAAGATTTTCAAAGGTTCATTTGTGTCACATTTTCAGAAAGGTTTTCCTTCCTTATGGGAAGAAAATGGTAAAATTTTGTCTCAGGTAGAATATCATATTTTTTTGGTCAAATGTATATTGGATCATAAGAAATTTTAATATATGAATTGATATCTGTCACGAAAAACTGTGATTGAAAAATTAGCAATGTATTTTGAGATAATTAATACTTTCATAATGGTTTATTCCCATCTGCCACCTATTTCATATGTAGATCATGTGGAATTGAGAGTATTCGAAAGAGAAATAGAGAATCCGGAGCTTCCATCTGTTGACCAGTGGAAGACAATCGAGAAATTTGGCAGAACAAAATACAAATTGCATCAATAAATAAGTTCGAGATATTTTGAAGGCAAGTTTATTTTTAAAAATGTAATAGATTTTTGAGTAATTAGCTTTTTAGGAGTTAAACAAGAAGTGTAATAAGGTGTTTTTTTTTGCCTATTTTTAGCATAGAAATAGTTATCAAGTCATGAAGCATTTTGATGTATTTAAGCTAATTTTTACAATATATTGAGGATTAGAACTCGTGAGCAAGATTGGATTTTTGTAAGAGAGCTTCAAATATTAATAAAGATTTCAAAGCCAAGCAAGATTTTTGCCATAGATTCTTGTGTTATTTATTTTATAGTCTGTACTTTCTCTCCTTTATGTGAATGTGTTTGTTGTTTACTTTTTTTTTAATCTTTCCATGCTTGAGTGAGTCTATATTGGGTTAGAATTCATAATCTTATGCTCCAATCCTTTACTTTCAAGCATTCACAAACTTATTTACACTAAATTTAATATTGGATTCATCTTTAGATGTCCATATTAATGCACTGTATTTTATTCTTTGTTGTCACCAGACAAAATAGATTTGACTGTGAAAGAGTAACTACCCTGCCTCTATTAAGAACTCCATTGAAAATCACTATCATTGATTGTTTTTCATATTTGACTCTATGCCCAATGACCACCTGTTTCAGCCATTGTGACTATTAAATTTTATCTCTTTTCAAAATATCTGGCCTTTGTATTATGTATTGAGAGATCCATCTTTGGAAGGAAAGAAGCCATATTTCCTCCTAAAGGTTGGTTTTGTGGTTACCTTGGGATTATCCTTTCACAACCAAGGGTAAACTATGAGTGTTAACAATATCGACGGGTCGGACAGACTTATCATACTCCACATTGACATGGCACTTGTTCACTTCTAATTCCACCACATCATATGGACGTTGCTCATCAAGGTGATCCAAGTGGACTAATAATTCTTCTAAATAGGAGGTGTCAGAAAAGATATCTATGGATAGTTTTAGGGAAGGGTTCTTGCATTTAACTGGTAAAACCGACTCCACCCCATGAACCAATTGATATGCTGAAAAAATGGTGGAAGTATTAATTGCATCCCACAAGCCCATGAAGCATGCTGCAACATGATATGCCAATTGGTTTTGTTTTGTTTCATGGTTTTTTATAGAATGGACTTAAGAGATTTTTTAACATCCTTGACCTGGCCATTCACTTGAGGGTAATAAGAAGAGGAGTGTTCTTACTTAAAACACAACCTCAATGTTAATTCTATCATCATCTTATTCTAATAGTGACTTCCATGGTCAGTGATAATCTCTTTCTGGATTTCGACCCAAGTGATAATTTAATTGAACATGAAGTGAGAGGTTGTCTCACCATCGGATTCAATTGTAGGCATATCCTCTACCCATTTTGTGAAGTAATCAATGGCCATAATAATATGATGGTTCCTCCTAGATAAAACTAGGTTACAATCCATATAATCCACCCCCACTTTGTGAAGGGACCAATGATTATAATAGGGTGGAAAGGGGTAGGATGTGAGCATATGTTTCGATAGAATAGTTGGAAAGGGTGACATCTCTTGATCACATTAACACAATCTTTAAAGATCGACGACCAATAGAAACCCGCTCTTAAAATATTTTGAGTTGTATAAAGCCCAGATAAATGACCGCCACTAAGAATGACCTCATCCTCATCTTGAGTTAAACAATTATGCAAGATAAATTCCACCCCACGATGATACAAAGTGTCACCGATGATGAGGTTGTTCTTAGAATTATGACATAAGCGGCATCGCTCATCTCTCCATATATGTGGAGGGCTATTCAAAGTCTGTATATATATGATGATATATCCATACCAAGGTTTCGTAGACAAGATGAGGAAAATATGCTCATCAACAAATGGGTTTTCATGAATTGTGTCCTTGTCTATCCTAGGGAGATATGATATCATTTCCATGAAGACCAATGACTTCTTCAATTTTTCCAAAGAAAAATGAAGGTAACATTGATTACAATCCATTTATTATACCCCTTATCATTATACTGGTCAAGACGAACTGAAATGGATTGATATGATCTATGACCGTGGTTCAAAAAAGTAAGATGTAGTGTCTCTATCGTTGAACTACGTGAACATTTCCTAAGTCCAACTTATCAACATGAGTATATTAAAGTTTTGGATCAATGATATTATTGATAAGATAATAAATCACATTCACATGGATCTTGTCATCCTCTTGAACCTGAACCATACCAAGCGTCTCCTGGGATGTGGCCACATACAAGAAGAAATATCTACCACAGTTAGATGGACAAAGAAGAGAGGTTGATCCCAAGGAATTATTGATAGCATCAAAGGACTCATGTGATCTCTCATCCCATAGCAATGGAGTATCCTTCTTCAATAAGTGCATAAAACCCTTAGTCAAATTAGCACAATTCACGAAAATATGACATAAGAAATGAGCCATCCCTTGTAGACTCTCAAGATGCCTAATTATGCTTGGGTTAGGAAATCAAAGTATTATCTACCTTAAATAGATCAACCTTTATCCACTCTATAAATAAAACGAATCCCAATAATCAACCAGTCCTAACACAAAATATGCACTTTTGGGGGTTCAAATGAATTTGATAACTAAAACATCTTTCAAAGACGAAACAAAGGTGTGATGGATGATCTAATATCAGATGAGAGTGGGAAGAGAGATAATCCATATACACTTCAATAATATGCTTAAGGCTGTGAAAGGAAAAGGTCATTGCCCACTGGAAAGTAGCTCCAACATTTTTTAGGATGAAATCCATTTACCGGTATGAAAAAGTAACCCAAGGACATATAAATGTGATCACATGTTGATCCTCAAGTTTAAATTGTATTTTATTAGATCCTAAAAATCTGTCCATGAATGAAAATACGTCACTTCTCACACACTCGTCCAAAATATGATCGATAAATGGTGTGGGGAAGTTGTCTTTAGGACATGCTATATTCATATCAATAAAATCAGTACAAACATGGATGGTCTCCTGTTTCTTTTCCATAGGAATGAGATTGAATACCCATTCAATTAAGGGAACCGGGTAGATCAAGTGTAACCACTCCAAAATCCATACGTTATTTTTTTGTTACTTAGGGTTTAGTTCGATAAGAGATCTAAACCTAGGTTTCAAAATAAATCATAAGAAAACTATGGTAAATCCTACATTCCACTTTCATCCTAGGATTTAGCTTAAAACTATGATTTTAAAAAATAAGAAATGACTACTCAAGTATGACAAAAACACTAGACAAATTTATTTGTTTGATTGTAAATATTTAAGCATCAAGCCTTCTTTTCGTGGTTTATAGTTGATGTGCTTCCATCGTCATGTTAATGTGTCCTGCATACCTTGTCCTATGTTACAGTTTTGTGTGGATTCAACAAGTGTCAATGTTTTGTTTACAACCCTATCTCAACGCTAGGGTTTATAGGGTCTTAGGGTCTTACTTAGCTTATTGTAAGCTAATGCATTTCTAATCTAGTGATAATGCAGGTTTAGTACAAAAAAGGGCTCACTACATCCCAAGAAACCAAAACATATACAATCCTAAGGTGACAAGCAAAGGATAAAGAAACAAAGGTTTCATAGGTGAGGTCTTAAAATAAAAGGGAAAGGTCAATTTATAAAGGCTCTTGATATTATTGTAAAAACTTATACCATGGTTTATATAATCCTTAAACAAAAACTATTTTTGAACTATAGAGAAGAGGGTAAAGAAAATCAGTCGACGTGGAGGTAGGTGGGATTTTAAATTTAATCATGTGAATCTTTCTAAAGTGTTGTCCAACTGGAAGGAAGGGTTAAACCCTAAGACCCAACGTTCTTGGTCATTCGACATTTTCTTTAGTTGTATGGAGGGCCGAGGGCTCTCGACCCTTCTTGCAAGGTAAAATGCATTTAATATTTCTCATTCCTCCTTGCATAGTTGATGCCAGGGTCTAATCGTAGGGTAATTTCCCTCTCGGCCTTCATGAAAAGGTGAGAGGGTTCGAACTGCCTCAACTCTTCTCGCAAAGATATTGCCACATTTTCTACACTGTGGTAAGTTAAAATCCTTTGTTTTGTTTTGGTTTTGATGCATACGTATTTTATTCTAAACTGTTATAGTTTATGTTTGACCCTTAACCTATGTTCCTTGGCAGGAGGGTTTCAAGGATTGCACTTTCGTAGGCCTGGTTTGCAAAGTAAGTTTAGGTCGAGATTTGACGTCGAAGAGAGTTATGGTAAGGTGCAAGAACCTTGGAACCTTACATTACCTTGTAGGTTTGTGGTGTAAAATGAAAAGGCAAGCTGGAAACAAGTTTGATTTTGGGTCTTGGTTGGAAATTACGACCCTCCTTCATTTTTTATGGTAGATGGCTTTGTGTTTTGGCAGAGATATACTGTGACGTTAAACACCTTTGTGATGTGTTGGGGAAATTATACAGAGTTTTCATTCCCTCTCTTTTATTTATAGACCATGGAGTCTCAAAATTGTAATGAAGTTTTTATTGTAAACTGTTATAAAGTTTAAGGGAAAATAAGCCATTGTAATTTCTCTTCCATCTCAGTTTAAGTTTTTGATATTATCCTTAATATTTCTCTTTATATTATCTAAATCGTTTATAACTTTTAGCACTGTGTGTATGATATTTTGTTTTTATTAAACACTGGAACAATTTGTTTTGAAAAATAATTCTTTGGAAAACTTCGATACTACTCTATAAATTTGTCATAATGTTTTGAAAGAAAACACTATGTTATATATTTTTTATTTACTGCATTTTTTCCATCGTGGGTTTTTAATTTGGTTAGGGTTACGATGTTTTCTTTTATTTTAAGCCTAGGGTGCTATGCTGTAGGTTTTAGTTAATAAAATACTTGGTTATAACATTGGCCTTACGGGCCTCGAAACCGCATCCTATTAAGAATTCTTAGATAGTGATTTATATAGATTTTTTTATACTGTAAAAACTCTATTAATATTATGCATATTTTGTTTGGATCTGTCGTTAGATAAAAAAACCACTATTTTAGTTGTAAGTTCAGTTATTTAATGAATTATTAGGTAAAATCTAGTCCTACAAGCTTCCAACCTTTGTCTTGTACTAGATTGTTTTATAAAGGAAAGTTTGTTTTATAGTTATATCGATTCTTTTGTTATAAAGGAGGGTTTACCCTGAAAAGTTTTTATAAAAGAATATAAGTCTGTTGTTTGGAAACAAAGTGATGCTGGTAACTATTAAACCCTAAGATTTTCGGCTATAAGAGATAATTACTAAACAAATTTTTAATATATATATATATACATTATTATTTTTATGGGTTTTGAACCTAGATCTATTGTTTCAGCATAGTCATGTGTTTTTAGATTATATATATATATATTGTTAAAAGAATAGAGATTGTTTGTTTGAGGTATTTACTATTTTCCAAAGAAAAAGAGAAAGACCTAACTGTAAAGAGATTCATTATTTGTTTTAAACGATGATATCTCTGTTTTAACCTTTTGGTTAAACTGCAAGGTTTTTAAAATAAATCTAAAGAAAATACTAATTACTATTTATCTATGTATACTATTTAATATCAGAAAAAACTATATACATAATTATGATACTATTTCTAAATAAGAAGTATATGATAGCCTATTGATTCTACTATGAAATTCTGTGTAAACAGTAGCATTCATGAACTGATAAATTTATAGGTAATAAAAATATTTTCCTACTTATTACTTAACAGATAATAGTTTTGGAAAAGCTTTAACATTCATAAATCCTACATATATAAATATAAAAGATATTTAAATATAATAACAAGAACAACTTAGAACCTGTTAATTGTCGAAGTGGACAAACACCTAAAGAAGACCGTTCCTCCCAACCATATCTTGAAAGAAACCAATATCACTTGATTTAGAACCCTCGATCATGTTCATTGAACCACCAGGATGAATATTAATCCTTCTCATTTGATGGTATATATAAGCTTTCCTGGGTATTTGGGTGATTTTGCAATTAAATGAGCCACCTTCTCACTTCCTCTTTTCTTGGGAACATGATCACAATTATAGGGGTGTTGCCTCCTGTAACAACTAGAAAGTGAATGTTGTTTCTGCCATTTGTCATTTTGGCTTTCTACCACAAATCATTCCTCCTAGTGGTCAGTGAACACTATTCGATGGCCTTCATTGGATAGGTGTCTCTTCTTTTAATTATTAAATAATAAAATAATTCATATACAGTCATCTTTGGCAATCCTTGGTCAACAACGTAAAAGTTTACAATAAATTTTAAAGTAATGTCTTCACAAACATAAAATGTTTCCAGTTCTATGTGGGTTAAAAACACCCCCTCTTAATTTCAGCATCATCCTTGATGTTGCTTAAGTATTAGATGAGTCTTCTTGGAACAAAATTGGATATGCCTCCCACATATGATTCTCCAATTCTGAATTTGCTTCATTTAGACTAAGGTGCTTCCATTGCACCTTTACTTGTCCATTGGTGCAATTATGGAGAAAATATTCTCTATTGTCGAGGATACAATCTGGTTCCACTTGAAAATATCCTTCTGGTTGTACCTAGATAACATTCCAATCGATTACATGAGTAGCATCATGCATATAATTTTTCAATATAGAAATATGAAATACATTATTTATTTTGAGATTAGGTGGAAAAGCTACTAATAAGCCACTGGTCCAACTCATGACAATATCTCAAATGGTCCACAATACCTAGGTGCTAATTTAACATAGCTCCCCAACTTAAAGGAGATTTTTATGGGTTTTACCTTGATAAAAACATGCTCACCTACTTGGAATTATTTCTAAGTTATTTTAAGTTTTGCATGTCTCTTTTGTTTGTCCTATGCATTTTTCAGATTTCTTTGTACCTGTTTCACTATTAGTTCCATTTATTTTAACAAGTCAGGTCCTAAAACAAATCTGTCAACTGGATTACTCCACGAAATGGGAGTATTACATTTCCTACCATACTATTTCAAAAGGACTTATTTTAGCTAAAGCTTGATAATTATTGTTATAAGCAAACTCGACTAAGTGAAAATATTC
Source organism: Pseudotsuga menziesii (assembly GCA_001517045.1). Taxonomy (NCBI): domain Eukaryota; kingdom Viridiplantae; phylum Streptophyta; class Pinopsida; order Pinales; family Pinaceae; genus Pseudotsuga; species Pseudotsuga menziesii. Next base: position 50,558 of record LPNX010734286.1, read on the forward strand.
TTCCCATGTATTTGGATGATCCCTAACATACATCCGTAACATATCTTCTAAAACTTGATTTATTGTTTCTATTTGTTCATCCATTTGCGGATGATAAGCAATACTGAAATTTAATTTAGTATCTAATCCTTTAAACAATGACTTCCAAAAATTATCAGTAAACTTAGGATCCCTATCAGAAATTATCATCTTAGGAATTCCATGCAAACGAAATATTTCCTTCATAAAAATATCAACAATATTAGCGGCTTTATAAGTAGTTTTAACAAGTATAAACTGAGATGCGTTGCTAAGTTTGTCTACGACTACCATCACATATTCATTTTTATTTTTATTTTTTGGCAGTATTGTTATGAAATCAAGGATGATAATTTCCCATTTCCAATCTTGGATTGGTAATGGTTCCAAAAGACTTATTGGGTGTCGATGCTCAACTTTAGCATGCTGTCATTCTATACACCTAGCTACATATTTAGCCACTTCATTTTTCATATTAGGCCATAAATAATCTTTTATTAGCATTGTTAACATATTTTGGTAACCGAAATATCCTGAGTAAGGACTCCTATGTACTTCATTTAAGATTAACAATTTAATTTATAGTACATTACGTACGTATAATATATTTTTATACAGCATTAAACCTTTTTCATTCAAACTAAATCAGTTTTTATATTTTCAGATTCATTTTCTGTAAATTTTTCTCTTAAATTTTAATAATATTTGTCAATTTTTACTCCATATTCAAACTTATCATCCAATTCTATTTTATAGCTGACAACAACAGCTATAAAATTCAGATTTTCATTTCTGCTTAAGGCGTCAACTACCTTATTCTCTTTCCCTTTTAAATGTTTTATATTAAAATCATATTCCCTAAGGAAATATAACCATCTTGCTCACCTTACGTTTAGATTTTGTTGATCAAACAAGTATTTCAAACTTATGTTACCAGACATCAATAAAAATATTCTACCAATTAGATGATGGCGCCACATTTTTAAGCATGTATTATAGAAACCAACTCTAAATCGTAGGTAGCATAATTATTTTCATGTATTTTTAACTTTCTTGACTCATATGCTATTACATGACCTTCTTGTGTTAGTACTCCACCTAGGCCCTCATTGCATGCATCCTTGCATTCAACAAAGTCCTTATTTGGATCTACTATTTTTAAGATAGGTGCAATGGTTAATAATTATTTTAAGTTATTAAAGATTTCTTCACATTTTAAATCCCATACAAATATTTTTCCCCTTTTCTATAAGGATGTTATGGGATTCACGATCTTTGAGAACCCTTCTATGAATTTCCTATAATAACCTGTAATCCCCATGAACAATCGTACATCCGATACATCCTTGGGAACATGACATTCCATTATTTCTCTTATCTTATTAGGATCTACTGATATACCTTCCTTGGATATCTCATGGCCTAGATACTATATTTTATCTTTAAAGAATTCACATTTACCTAATTTAGTGTACAATTTGTGTTCTTTTAGAACTTGTAATATGATTTGTATATGTTCATCATGTTCTTCTTTTGTTATTGAATAAATTAGTATTTCATCTATGAAGACAACTATGAATTTTTCCAAATACTTACTTAAGAAACTGTTCATTAAACACATAAAAGATGTTGGAGCATTCGTTATCCCAAATGGAATAACTACAAACTCATAATGCCTGTAACGAGTTCTTAATGAAGTTTTAAAAATATATTCATCTTTAATTATGACTTGATGATATATGTATCTCAAGTCTATTTTTGATAATATCATTGCTCTGCATATTTAATCGAACATATCATTTATGCGGGGCAATGGATATATGTTTTTAATTCTCATCTTGTTTAACTGACGGTAATCTATACATAAATGTAAGGTACCGTCTTTCTTTTAAACAAATAAGGCAGGTGCTCCCCAAGGGGATACACTTGGTCTTATGTAATTCTTATCTATCAACTATTGTAGTTGTATTTTTAATTCATGAATTTCTAGGATATTCATCGAGTAAGGAGCCTTTGAATTGGGTATAGATCCTGGTACTAATTCAATACTAAAATCTAGTTGTCTCTTCGGAGGTAATCTTGGAATCTCTTCTGAGAATACATCTGAAAATTCTTTTAAAATTGGTATATCATCAAATTTGAATTTATCTTCTTTATTCATGTGTTCATCATCCATTACGTTCACAACAAAAACTTATCAACCTTTATGTACATACTTTTTCATTTTGCAAAGCCGAAATATGTCTAACAAAAACTTTTCTAGGTATTCCTTTTACTATAACTATTTCACCTTTTTCATCTAAGCATGTAAATGTTTTCTCAAAATGATTTAAAACTACTTTGTGTTTTTCTATCCAGTCCATACCTATTAAAACATCATATGACCCTAGAGGTAGTACATTTAATTTCACTTGAGTTTTGAATTAACTCATAAAAATTTCATAATTTTCAACATAGCTAACTACCTTTCTCTTGGTTCCCGTATCTAACTGAACCAACCAATATTTCTCAAACTTTTTCAAATGAAATTTACAACTTTATTCTATACTAGGTGACACATAGCTCAAACTAGCACCCAGGTCTATCAGAATAGAAAAGGGTTTATTCTGTATCATACCTTCTATTTCAATAATATATGTTTGGTGATCAGCCTGTCAATTATCCAAAGATGCATTAATTTTGGGCATTTCATTCGCTACGTCACCAACATTTGCTTCTTCCTATATTGTATGCACATTGCTGAAATTCCTCTTTCTGTTTGGACAGTCCTTTGCATAATGAGGTCCCTGACATTCCCAACATTTTATAGTTTCTCTTTGTTCATTATTTTTGACATAATTGTTAGGTATGTACATGTTCTTAGATGCTATAAATTCTGTTGTGTATTACTTTTCAAATGTGTTCATTGATAAACATTCTTAGAATGGTTTCGGGAATTATTTCTGAAATTTTTGTTGGACTTAAAGCCTTTTCTTCTTTGTTAAAAAATATTTGTTCTTTTACTCTTCAAGTTAGGTACACCCTCTTTTTTATTTTTGCTTTGTTCATAACAGAAATTTGCTTTCCTCTTTGCTTCCTCAAGGGTTTTTGGATTGTCCTATTCAATTATATCCTTGAAGCTAAGAGGTAAACAATTAAGAAACCTCTGTAACTTAGGATTTTCATCAATAATAAAAGGTATGTATCGTAATAAACTTAAAAAATTACAACTTAGTTCCTTCATAGACATTGAACCTAGCTTAAGATCATAAAATTCCTTACCCTTTCCTCATAATACTGTTCAGATAAAAAATTTCTTTTAAAGTATTTCTTAAAAGTCCTCCAAGTTACATACTTTTCTTTAATGTTTTTCAATCTTTTTATATCTTGTCACCATATGTCAGCTTTTCCAGTCAAGTTATAGATAGCCATTCTAGATTTTAGCTTATTTGAGTAATTATAGATTTGAAATCACTTGTTCATACCTGAAAGCCATGCCTCAATTTCTTCTCCTTTTTCCACCTCACCATTAAACATAGGGGGGTTTATCTTCTTAAAATCTCATGAAATTTCTTAGTAAGGTTTATATTTTATCTTTTTAGGACTACTGTTGCTATCACTACTTTCCCTGGAATATTTATGTTTTTGTTTCTGTGACCTAATCTTAATTCATGATGGGGAATTACTTTCATTACCCGATAATTTTAACTTCTTACCTTTACGTTTGTAGGATACAGTTCCATATTCAGATTGATGTTCTTTTCTTTTATCCTTTTCTTCGTTATGTATTTCATCCAGCAATATTTGATTTAATTCTTCCTATTCTCTTAGGACTCTTTCATTATCTTCCTTAACAACATGTAATTCAACTTTTAAGTCTTTTACAATTTGAAGGAATTCACATGGTTGATTATTTAATTCCATGTATATATTTTTTACTAAAACGGTTATAGGCCTTTTATATTGATCTTCTGGCTAAGCAGCTGCCAGTAGCATTACACTTCTATTCTATTCTGACATATGACTAGGATCTAGTTAAACGGGCATGGCTATACTCACTGACCCTTTTACAATAAGTCTGGAAATTTTCTGAACAGACAATGAACTTCATGAAAGCATTAGCAAAGCATTGCAGCTAGAGATGCATAGAAAAATTAACTGCTTTGACTCCAAATTATATACTGCTGTCTTTACTTCATTCAGATCAGCCTGAAGTTGAGAAAGGCGACCTCAATAGATGAGGACGAACTAGTTGCCATAATTATGCTGTCCCTGCTACCTCAAACTCCCTTGCACAAAACTGAAAGATGCCCAGCTAATCCTTCAGTGATTTGTCATAGTTGAAGATGAATAAAAACTGGAATGATCTACCTGAAAAATATCGGATCTAAATTTCTGAAGAGACTTGGACAGAGTCTACTCGAATGCACTCGGTCCTCCTAGCTGGCTGCGATAAGGACAGCAATTGGAGAGATTTCTTTGAGTGCAGGCCACGTACTTAGAGATCAAGTGACTAGCAATTGTCTTACCTCTGATCGAGCTGCTCCTCATGAGCCTCAGTATTCACATGGGACCAAATGGGAATCTTCATATCCTGAGATCTATATTCACTTAATTCTTTCATGGGAAGAGTCAAGAATCATTTCTTCCCTGACACTAGGGGATGGGCATGTGATCTTTGTTTCCATTTACTCTAATAACTCCCTTTCTTAACGAGGCTCCAATATTGGCTTCATTATCTGCTATTTGATTGAGATTACGAAGGATGTGATAGTACTTAACTTCTTTGAAGGATTTCAGTTGAGACATGAATTTTCGGTGATAGTGGGACAGTCCCATGCAATTGAGGGCTTTCTTCATATTGAGGGCTTGCATAATGATTCAGGAGTCACCAATGATAGCCAAATTATTTATGGACAGACTTCTGGCTTGCATCAGTCCTTGCCAAATGGCTAGAATTTCTGCAATGTTATTGGAATTTTGACCCAACCCCCAGGCGAAATTGAGGATAATATTCCCTGACCTGTCTAGAATGACTCCTCCACTTCCCGCAGGTCCGAGATTCCCTTTCGAGGCCCCATCCACATGCAGTATATGCTTGTTCAGAGAGGATCTCCATTTTATAAATTCTTGCTCCTCTAGCCTGATTTCCCATTGAGAGAAATGCTTAACAGAGTTCTTGGTTTTGGTAAGCAGGGCTGGGTCTAGCCCATGAAACCAGCCGTACTCCTCTTTGTCAGGGCTTTCTTCATTGGTGATTTTATAATTTGAGACTACCAGCTCTCCAATCAACGCCTTTACTTTGGTTGCAACTTGAGCTGGCGAAACTGCCTTGTCCCTGAATAGTCTATTATTTCGTTTAAGCCACACTTTCCAGCAGTATATTTTAGGGACCCACATCCAGTAGTGCTTTAACAAGTTCAGTCTGGAAAGGGAGAAGGGAGCATAAACAGGCCAGGAAATGACCAAGGAAGAGATGGAAGGAGGGGGGGACAGATTCAGCTGTGCTAGGAGAATATTCCAGATTTCTAGAGCGAAGGAGCACTGAAGAAATAGATGGGTCGAGCTTTCCTCATGACAGGCACAGAGAGGGCATCTTGAGGGCCCCTCCCATCCTCTTTTCAAAAGGTTGTCCCAAGTTAAAATGCTGTCATGAAGAAGGGACCAGCAAAAGTGATCTACTTTGGGAAGAGAGGGAAAAAGCCAAAGGTTTTTCCACCTAGAGGGATCCGGAGCTGCCCAGGGAATGGCTTTTAAAGCTGCATATCCATCAGCTACATTGTAAAGGCCTGAGGAGGAGCCCCAGCCTCTTTTGTCCTTCAGATTTGCATAAGTGGGGGAGAGACCTTGAAGAGCCTCTAAGAGGGTGCTAGCTTCAGTATTGAGGGCTTGAAGGACAGCCCCCAGGTCCCAACTGTTCCAAGAGTCATCCGGGCTCCAGCTGGATAAGTCCCAAAGAGTAAATTTTCTGTTCAAATAAAGCCAATTTCTGATATTCTCCATTCCTTCCAAATCTTTTAAGGGGGGCTGCCCTAGAATGGAGTCATCCCAGAACTTAATTTTGGAGCCATTTCCTGGAATCCAAGTGAGATTTGAAGTGATCATATCAAGTGATTTGAGACAGAGAGCAAGGATAGGAGAACCTTTCCTAGTCTTGGGAGGGTTGTCTAGGAGCCTCTCTTTGTGCCCTCTGAAGTACTTTGTCCTTAGCTCTTTGGAGCTCCATGTTGTTTTACCTCTTATCATTTTCCACAGGATCTTACCACCCATAGCAAAATTCTGAGTGGTCACATCTCTGATTTGCAGCCCTCCTTCCCATTTAGGGGCTTTGACCTTATCCCAGCTGACAAGGTGCATTTTCCTTCCTGTATTCCTTCCCCCTTCCCAAAGGAATTTTCTCAATAGAATATCTATATCTTTCACAATTCCTTTTGGGGATAACAAGATCGAATCCTAATAGAGTGGAAGGGAGGATAGGACAGAGTTGATGAGGATAGTTTTACCATCTTTTTTTAACTAGGAATCCCCCCAAGCCATAATTTTGGCCTTGAGTTTGTCCACCAAAGGCATCCAAAGGCTCCTTCTGGGTGTAGCTTTGACAAGCGGAATTCCAAGATATTTTATGGAGTCCCACATGGAGGTTCCGTCCATTTCCAACATTCTTGAGATAGCTTTCATTTCAATGGGGGGGCAGTTCCAGCCATATATTTTGATTTTCCTCAAGCTGATTTCACTGCCTGAGATGTCAGTGTAAGCGTCCAGCTCTTTCTTGAAGGATCTTGCCGTGGCTAATTTAGCCTGGCCCAATAGCACGGTATCGTCAGCAAATTGAGCATGGTTGATTTTCTTCACTCTAGGGGTGATTGTGATCCCCATTAGAGAACGTTGCTAAATACACTTGTCCAGTTGGAAACTAAGGACCGACGCTTGAATGACATAGAGCAAGGGGGACAAGGGATAGCCTTGCCTCAGTCCCCTAGAGGCATGGAAGAAGTTTCCTGGTCTCCCATTTACCAAGGGGGCGATCCAAGGTCCCAAGATACAGGCTTTGATCCAGCTGATTAAATGGGGATGGAAGCCTAGCTTGAACATTACAGCAAAGACAAAATTTAACCGAACTTTATCAAAGGCATTAGCGAGGTCCAGTTTAACAATCATACCTTTCTCCTTCCATTGGCAGCTTGAGTGAATGGCCTCTTGGACCAGAATGATGTTGTCCTGAATTTGTCTGTTCTTGATGAATCCTCCCTGGTTTTCCAGAATGATCTTGGGAAGAACCTTTTTTATTCTGTTTGCAATTAATTTTGTGATGATTTTGTACCCCGTGTTGCAGAGGGAGATGGAGCGAAATCTAGAGAAGCTTTGGGCACCTTTCTCCTTGGGAAATAACGCCAGGAAGGAAGAGTTTGTGCTTCCTCCTATTTTGCTGCAGTTCTGAGATTTCCTCACCATCTTGACCAGATCCTTCTGAATGATGTCCCAGCATGAAATTTAGAATCTTACCATGAACCCGTCAGGTCCTGGAGCTTTGTCAGGGTTCATTCCTTGGAGGGATTTTCTTATTTCCTCAGTCGTTATGGGACATATCATCTTTCTATTTTCTTCCTCATTGATTAGCGTGGGGAGGACATTAAGAGGGTATCGATCCAGCCTGGGAGAAGCGTCCAATTCTTCTATAAACAGATCGTTGTAGAAAGCATGGGCAGCGTGCTTGATCTCTTCAATTTCATTGAAGGTTTGGCCTTGAAATTGAATTTCTCTGATGTTATTATAATTCTTTCGGGATTCTGCTTGCTTGTGGAAGAATGAAGTATTTTTATCGCCCTCTTTGAGCCATAGACAATGCGCCTTTACTTTCCAATAATGCTCCTCTCTTCTCAATGCTTTATAGAGGGCTTTTTGCAAATCGAGCTCAGCAGCAAACAACTCTGGGGTGATCGTGGCACTCTCCATTAGCAGCTGGTGGTTGCCTAGATTCCTTTGAGCTTCTTTCCTTTCAGGGATGGGAGAGGGCAGGAGCTTAGCCCAGCTTTTAAGGGCTTCTTTGAGCCTTCTCAACTTTTCTTCCCAAATGTATAAGGGTGACCCAGATACTGAAATTTGCCAGGTTTCTGATACCAGATCAAAGAAGGCATCCATAGAGACCCAAAGGGGGTTGAATCTAAATGGGATAGGGCCCAGCTTTTCTCTCGGAGCCAAGGAAAGGGATATTGGCTTGTGGTTTGAGGTGCAGGCCTGGAGAATTTCAGAAGTTGTGAAGAGTCCAAGAGTGAGGAAGGAAGTATGGACAAGGAAATGATCTAGCCGGGCAACAATGTGCCTTGGACCCACTCTTTTATTAGTCCAGGTGATATTTCCTTTGCTGGGTTTTATATCCTCTAGATCCCAATCCATATTGATGTCTTCAACCCACTCCCGAGCCGGGTCTCTTACCGGGGAGCCTCCTTTTTTTTTCGAAAGGGCGAGAGTTACATTCATATCACCAGCAAGAATGATATTGTCATGCCAGTTAGTGGACATGAAGGAATTCAGCGAGTCCCAACACTCTCTTTTTTTCGATAGAAGAACAAGGGCGTAGATGTTGAAGAGGCTAATCTGATGCCCTATGTCTCGATGCTACAGCTTTGTGAAGAGCCAGTGGGTAGTGCTTTGGTCCTCTAGCAGATCCAGATTTGTGGAGTTACAGAAGGTGGCTAGACCTCCTGAGGCTCCCCTAGAGCTGACTGCTCGACCATCTCCTTTTTTTTGAAATTGTTTACTGGCCTGGATGGTCTCAGGCTCCTCCATATTCATCTCTTGGATCAGAATATCTCCGAGGAGTTCATTCTTACTAAGTATTTCATTGCTTCTTCTTTGGCCTTGCTTCCCATACCTATGCAATTCCAGGAGACGAACTGCATTAAGATTCGGAGGGGGGGGTAGTGGCTCCTTTCAGAGCCCTGCCTTTCTTTGAAGATCTGGTTTCCATCATGTCCATAATAGTTTGCTGGACCCCTGCAGTCACGTCCCTGTATGATTTCTCCTCCCTTTTTTTCCGCTCTGGTTTCCTTCCTCTTGGATTCTTTTCTGGGGTTCCAACCAAGCTGCTAGTCTCAGTAGCCCCCTCATCTGAATCAGCCCCAGGATCTGAGCCTATGGTGATGTGCTCATCATCTGATTTCTGGGATTATTTTACTGGATCGCTCTTTTCCTTCGCCGGATTTTTTGAGGGAGACGTGGGTTTTGAAGCTATCTCAGTGGTTTCTTTCGCCGGTTCCTTTGATGATGTTGCGCCTTCTTTCAATGGTTCCTTCAGATGTCTTGGATTCACCAAGGGTTGATCCTTCGCTTGAACAGCTCTGGGGTCTTTTGGTTTTGGGGCTGCTTTGATTTTCTTGACCTTTTGCCAGCCTTCAGCTTCTTCCTTCTCTGGGGTTTGGATATTCAGACAGTTTCTTTGAAAGTGCCCATGTTCTTGGCAGGCTCTGCATTTAAATGGAATATCTTCATAGTCCACTTTCTGGTAATGAGTCCAGGTGCCCATCATTAGCTTCACAGCTTCCGGGAGCCCTGCCTCAAGATCCACTTCAATGCATATTCTTGCACAGTTGTAAATGGACTTATTTCCCGCCTTGTCAACAAAATTCCCTATTCCATTTCCTATCATTTGCAGCAATTCGAAGTTCCAGCAGTGGACCGGCAAGTTGGGGAGCCTGACCCATATCGGCACCTCCTTAGGCAGATCTACCGTGGGATCAAAATCCGGCGTCCATCGGTTCAGATACAGCCCCTGGGTTCCCATAAAGTATGGACCATTTCTGAAGATGAGCTCCTTATCCTCCTTGTTAATAAATTCGAAGAGAAAGTAGCCACTGCTCAGGGGGTAGCAGGTGACTCCTTGCTTGAGATGCGGCTTCCAGTTCCTTTGGATCCACTCATCCATGGTTTTTTCCGAGGGCCAGAGCCCCATGAACTAACCTACTAAACCTCTCTCTGACAGAGCAAGGGAAATATTTATTGAAGTCGTCTCTGGCAAGGTGATTTCAGGGATTTCCTCAAGCTTTTTGATGAATTTCGGCACCGTGAAGGGGGCTTTCCTCTTGCCTCCGCTGGCTACCAGCCTCCTGAAAGTATCCAACTCTACTGAAGGGGGGGGAGGGGGGATCCCACCCCCTAGTTCAGCCATTGCTGCAACCTAAAAACCCTAGATTGCCTCTATCATGCACGCGCCCAGCCTGGCGCGATCAGCCTTGGATGTTTTGATACCCTATCTTAAGGAGTCCGTTAAAAATGGTAGAATTAATTTTTTACAGTACAAATGTTAAGGAAGCATTTTAATTTAATTCCATGTATATATTATTGGGGTTATTATGATGTAATCCATCTTCAACATAAGCCTCTACTCTATCCATTTCCTACAAAATAAAATATATATTTTTGTACAAAAATCATTTTTAAACATAGTCAATATTTTGTTTTCCTGTTTTCATATTGAGAATGTGAGTTGAGCCAACTTCATGACTAGTTTTGAAAACTCACTATGATACCACATGTAACCACTCTAAAATCCATAAGTAATTTTTTTTTGTTACTTAGAGTTTAGTTTGATAAGATATCTAAACCTAGGTTTGAACATAGCTCATAAGAAAAATATGGTAAATCCTACATTCCACTTTTATTTGAGGACTTAGCTTAAAACTATGATTTTAACAAATAAAAAATGATAACTCAAGTATGATAACAACACTAGACAAATTTACTCATTTGATCGTAAATATTTAAGTGTCAATCCCTCTTTTCGTGGTTTCCAGTTCATTTTCTTGCATCGTTATGTTAATGTGTCCTACATACCTTGTCCTATGTTATAGTTTTATGTGGATTCAATAAGTGTTAATGTTTTTTTTTACAACCCTATCTTGATGCTATGGTTTACAGGTATTAGGTTCTTACTCAGCTTATTGTAAGCGAATGCATTTATAATCTAGTGATAATGCACGTGTCCTATGAAAAAGGGCTCACTCCATCCCAAGCAACCAAAACATATACGATCCTAAGTTGACAAGAAAAGGCTAAAGAAACAAAGTTTCAAAGGTGAGATCTTAAAATAAAAGAGAAAGGTCAATTTATAAAGTCTTTCGATCTTATTGTAAAAAATTATACCATGGTTTATATAATCCTCAAACCAAAACTCACGGGGAATTCACTTAGTGAACATCTCACATAGCACGTACGATCGTGGGATATTAAAGAATACCCTTAATTTCCAGAGATATTGACCCAAATGATTTGTGTTGAAACCCCCTCTCAATACTTAAAACCTCCTCCCCACCCATTTTTATACCTCAATCCTTATAAACCACCCTACCCACCCCCACCTTAAACCCCTCATCCCCCCAATACCTACAATATATTGATTCAATTTTTGATAACTTTAAAACCCACAATATGAACTAACATGATAGGATATTGGTCAACAACTGAAGACCCCATTCCAAAACTATTTTTTAACTATAGAGAAGAGGGTAAATAAAATCAGTCGACATGGAGGTAGGTGGGAGTTTAAATGTAATCGCGTGAAGATTTCTAAAGTGTTGTCTAGCTAGAAGGAAGGGTTAAACCCTAAGCCCCAAAGTTCTTGGTCATTCGATGTTTTGTTTATATGTATGGAGGGCTAAGGGATCTCGACCCTTCCTACAAGGTAAAATTATTTAAATCTTTCTCACTCCTCCTCGCAGAGTTATTTCCCTCTCAGCCTTCCTAAAAAGGTGAGAGAATTTGACCTACCTCATCTCTTCTCTCAGAGATATTTCCACATTTTCTGCACTGTGGTAAGTTAAAATCCTTTGTTATGTTTTTGTTTTGATGCATAAGTATTTTATTCTAAACTGTTATAGTTTATGTTTGGTGTTGGGAAAAATATTGCCTTGAATAATTTACCTAATTCTTAATTATCAACTGGGGTTTGTAAGCTTGGAGTTGCTACAAAATATATGTGAAGGCAGAAGGATTCCTAAGATGTCATGGCAATATTTTAAAAAACACAGATCAAAAGATCTTTCAAAAATAAGAAACAGAGCCAAACTCCTAAGAATTCAATGGTTAAGAATATTAAACTAAGGTAGAAGACTAGACTAGTGTAGTATCCAGTTATACTACTCTACTTTATATATACTTATTGGAGAGATGCAAATAAAAATAAGATAACCTTATAATAATAAATTATCCCTTAATATCTATTCTACCACTTTAAACAACTTTGAAAACTAACTATACAAAAGAGGATTTACAAAATTACATCAACTAGGATATATAACTAAGGCAACTCAGACTAATTCCACTCTCCTGGGTTGTTTTGGGGATAAGCATTTATAGTGACTGGGACTGGAGTAGAAGGAGAGTCAAAATGGTTTTAAAATGAGGTATAGAAACTAAAGGGAATCAAGTCTAACTTTACCTCTACGAAAATATGCAAACTAAGAAATGTCCAGTTGCAAGTAATGGTAAACATGGTTCTTTATGTCATGGACAACTAACAAAAGACAAAATAGAAATGCAAAGGAGAAGACCTAACTTATAAACAAACATAAAACCTAATAAAGATGATCTTAATTCTTATTTAGTAACCATCTAACTTAAAAAGAGCAACTTCTATCTATAACCTATCAACATATCTACCAAATTATTAATCATAAGTAACCCTGAATCACATATAAAGAAATAAAATCAATTCAAGCTAATATTACAAGACATATTCATATGGTAGAAAGAAATAAACACTTAATAAGAACTCTAGATAATTTGATCACAGACTCTTAAAGGGAAATATAATCAATGTCTAACTATTCTATTCAAAACATACTCAAGGAACTAAAGAAAACAAACTTAAACTATGTAAAATATGCCAAGGACTGAATGAAGGACTTGACAACAGGCTAAAATGGGAGTCTATATAACAAACCAAATAGCCTGTCTATATGACAGTCTATATACAAAGACACTTAAAACTTTGAAAAAATGATCAATCTAGATGAGCTCGGGCCAGCTGACTCATGCATGTAATAACTAGAATGTAAATACATTAATTTAAACCTATTTAACAACTACATTTACTCTAAAAGCTAATTCAAATACAATTCATAATTTAAAAACATCACTACCTATTGCAATTTGAAAGGAAATTGGAAATTAAATAAATTCAGAACATAAGCAGAATTAACAGAGTTGAAACTAATTATGATTAAATTCTAAAGTATTGAAGCAGTTTACTCAATTAACACTAAATCAAACAATGAACTAGAAATGCATCAAAAGAAATTACAATCTAGTCTATATGCAACTGGTTGCGAACTTAAAATGAAAGGCTATATCAACATCATAATTTTGAAATGAAATCTAAGATACAAGCAATAATGGGAATGATTACAAGATAAGCATCATAATACTCAAATAAAATCTAAGCTACAGGAAATAATATAAATGATTACAAAAATGGAATTACATAAACAATCTATGAACGTAGCTATACTAATTACAAAGAAGGGAAATGGCAGAAACTATACAAAAATATAAAACTCTGATTTGTGGGGGGCCCTCCCAGCAAATAGAGTCACATCCTACTAAACGTTAATGAAGCACGATCATAGACAATGTAACAGAACTTCCATTATAAATAAGAAATAGAGTCTAAATGAGAAGTTTTATTATGCTATGGTGGTATACACTACTTTTGGGATGCAGGGTGTTCTTCCGAACTGTTGGAGGAGCAAGTCGGTATGCTGACTTGAACAATAGCAGACTTAGTCAATTAGCCGAGTAAGTTGGTCAACCGACTAATGAGAGATTAGGTCGACCACCTAAGGCCGTGTCAGTTTAGTGAACTAATAGGTAGTTATTTGTAACTGTTTGTAAATCATATATATTAGGCTGTTGAGCCATATGAGAACTCGGTTCAGTTCTCTATATTGTATGGACCCTTTCACTATAATATAATCTATTATTCTACTTACTTGTTCTTGTCTCTTGTCTCTGTTATGTATGTCTGTAGTAATGTGTATTATTGGTAACCCTATATGATCTGTGATATTACAACATTGGTTCCATTGCCGGTAGTACATGTATAAGATGTATACAAGCAGATGATATCAGAATAAGAGATTAAGGACTGGTGGGAGCATAAAATAGCAAACTACTTGCAAAATTACGCACGAAGAAACAGATTAACGACTGCTCAAGAAAAAGAAAGGTTCTTTATCGAGACTCATGAGAAGTTTGTAGAATCAGTGCCCCATCTTTTGAAGAAACTCTTGGATGGAAAATCCGGAAGTGATTAAAGACCAACAGCTGCTAGACAAACTGATTCAAGGGGGGAGAACAAACCTATCGGAGTGGTTTGAAAAGATCATCGATGAATTCTGTGAGGAGCAAGCCATAGAAGAAAGAACTTGGGTGGAAACTATCCAGAATAAATTATACACAAACCTCACCAAACAATTCTTGGGTTCCTTACCGACCTTGCTGTTCAAATTTCTGATTGAGAAAAGAGTAGGTCATATTGTTGAACCTCGTCCATTACTACGAAAACTGCCACAAAATACTAACTAGGCGAAGAAACAAAAGAAAGTGGGAGAAATTCATTGCTTGTCTTTTCCTGACTTGATCCATTGTTCTTCTTGTGTTTTGGTTATCTACAGGGAACCGAGCCTATGCTGTGTGTGAGAAGCGGTGCCACCACCTGGACAAAGTGGGAAGTATGCGGTGCCACCGCTTGTAACCTGTTGCCAAGAAGTGGTGTTGTCTTGGAAACGCTCTGTCAACACTTGAGAAGTGTGGTGCCAGGTAGGCATCATTCCAAAGCCTTTTGTCCTTATTTTTCTTCACAAAAAATCGGATTTTGTTGCTTTCAGTTCTTCTTATCAGACTTGTGTTACTGAATCTGATGCTTGTGGTTTGAGATTTTATGGTTTAAGATTGATTTCAGTGGAATTTCAAAAGTTTGATTAGGTCTTTTGATTGTTCATCCGCCTCTATGCTTGTTGGTTGTGTTTACGAAAGGATTTCTTGTTTTCTAAAAATCTTAGGGTGTTATTAAAATCTCTTTTCATTTCTACTACATAGACTAAAATAAGAACACTAGATTAACTTCTAGGTTTCATTTCTTATTTGCATAGTAAACTTCTTTTTCCTTCCTTTAAAAAAGAAATTTTTTGACTAAGACTAGGATATCATCATTGAGCGTTGGGTATTGGTTTTCTAAATGGCTTTAAAAGCTTTTAGTACCTTTATGATCTTTCATATCTCATGCATTTAAGAACTATCTCGATCAAAATAAAAAAAAATTGGTAGTTTTAAGTTAGATTTGCTTATGTTTTGAGAAAATTGAAAAAATAGAGTGCATTTGCATATAGGTGTGCTTCTTGTTTTTCTTTTAGGAAAAGAGATTCTTCCTCTTCTTTTTTCTTTCGGAAAAGAGAAATCGGTTTGGTAAAGTGATTTCTTGTCTTTGATTTGATGTTCATGACTATTGTGTGGAAGTATTTTTGGTTTTTGAAACAAAAGGAAAACACTCTCTTTCCCTCCGGTAAGTAGGCATACTGAACGGTAAAGTGAACATTTTGCACCAGCATACTGCATGGTTTTACTTTTCTGTCAAAACATCATGCATTCACCTAACCGTACAAGTTAAAAGTAACGGTAGTTGTAGGTTAAAATTTACGTAGTAACTTGAGTGATAGGTTAGAGATGTGTTTGGGTGTCGTTAAGCATAGGAGCTATCGTTATTTGTCAGCATTACATTCCGGGACTCGCGCGGTTCTTCCACATACCATCGGTATATCGAACAGCATTTCACGTACCCTTGAGGTATATAGAAAGGTACTTCATGTACTCAATTGTATATCGGAAGGCCCCTTGTGTACAGTTATGCATTAGATAGCACTACTACCGATTCGAGCTCCCATGTACCTTGAGTATATTGGGAGACCCCACTAGGGTACCTTATCTATCCGAGAAAATCCCTTTGGTCATCTTGTTTGGAGCCATACACCAAAAAACAACAATCGGGGAGATTACTACGCACATACCCTCGAGGTATATCGCAAGTGGCACCTTCTTGACAATCCTAGTGAGAGACCTGACTTTTGAACTCCTCCTATCATTTTACGTGTGCTTGTTTTGACCTATAGCTTGTGTAGGGAAATAGTTTTATGGTGTGGTTTCTAGATTTTCAAACCCTAGGTTAGTTAGGAACTGTACAAGCTGGCTGAATTAAGACAGTCCAGAAGAGTACGGGGCTTACCACCTGATTTTATTCCTGGTTCAGGAGAAAATCCTATGGAAGCTATCGACCAAGGAGCTACTACCACCTCCCAAGTGGGAGATAATGTGGTTGTGGAAAGTGGAGTACCATATTCTTCACACTCGCCTCCCTTCATCCAATATCCTTCTCAGAGAGATACATCATTCCATTCTCCCATGGAAGGTCATGTTAACAATACAAACCGTCCGGATTTTGGTCCCAATGCTCCATTTTGGGAGACATCTATAGGACAGGCCATTGCCTCATTTGACACCCGTGTAAACTCTTCTGAAGATGAAGAAGAACATAGGAAATACCATGCTTCCATTCCCTATGCATAGGATATTGACAAGCAGATCGATGACCTATTAGGCTCAACACCAGCACGTTCCACATCTCTTCCTGTGGGATATCATTCACTGGACGATTCTATGAGATCCATTGAATCGATTATAGATCATCCAATAAAAACACACAACCCAAGAAAAATTACCACCCCTATCACCTCTCATATTATGTCTGTTCCTAATCTTCCTAGGTACTCTGCACCTGGGGCCCAACCTTCAATTATTGTTTCTTCAATACCTTCTAGTGCCGGGGGGCAACCCCCAGCACGACCTACATTATTTGACACCGAAATTGTACCTAGTCAAGGGCAGATCTCTAACATAGAACCGTATACAGTATATGTCCCGCCCACCCATACTAGTGTGGTTAATCCCCCATCCAATTCAGGTCATCCCTTAGGGGCACAACCTGTAATCATTCAGTCTTCTGGAGGTTATGGTTATCAAATACCCATAGGTAATATTAATCATCCACCCAAACCTACAGGAATTCCATACCCTAGTAACACTTTTACACCATGGGGGAAACCCAACTGGTCTTACATGTCAGCTATGTGGGCGATACCTATACATACTGTGGGAGGTGCTGGAGGACCTCCCTATCGAGGTCCTCCCCTTGGGGGGGATAACAGTCCTGGAGGATCTGGAAACTTTCCTCCTTATGGTCCTGGTGACCCTAGTGGTCCTGGGGGACCTAGTTGCTTTCCACCTTCTGGCCCTGGAGGGTCTGGTGGCCCTCCTCCTAGTGGTTCGGATGGCTCTGGAGTTTTACCACCTCCTGGGGGCTCCAGAGGGTCTGGTGGTCCGCCTCCTGGTGGTCTTGGTGGTCCTGGTGGTCCTAGTGGTCTCGGTGGTCTCGGTGGTCCCAGTGGCCCTGGTGGTCCTCCTCCTAGAGGCCCTAGTGGTCCTAACGATCCTAATCCCAGAAATCAACCCCCTGCATGTGGATTTTCTGGTAGTTCTTCCTCACAACAAATTGTTTATCAGTCTACTTATGGTCCTACCGGTAATTATATGCCATATCAATATTACCAGTATGTTCATCCCAACCAACAGTTACCTTTCCTACCAAATTTGGACTTACTTGATTTCTCCAAGTTGATCAATGACCCCATTTGACATAATCCCTCGTGGTCTCCCATTCTGGTAAAGTTACCATCGGACATTCTGAAATTCAATGGGAAGCAAAGAGAATATCCAAAGAATCATGTGATGACATTCCATTTGTGGTGTTCTTCAAACTCCCTCATGGATGACTCCATTCGGTTACGACTCTTTTAGCGAACTTTGACCGGCACGACTGTGAAGTGGTACATTGAACTCCCACAACATTCGTTTGTGGATTTTGGCTGGTTGGAAATCGTGTTTCTTACACACTTTCAGTTCCCTATTCATTATGAAACAGGCACTGATCTTTTAAATTCTCTATGGTAGAACACCTCCACCCACATTTTCGATCATATTCATGAGGGGAGAAGACGAAGAATGCGTATTAAGGCCCCTATTCCAAATCAGTTACTAGCTGATTGGTTCACTAAATCCTTGTTTCCTCCTGTTGCCCAAGATGTGGCTATGGGCGGTGCCATTTCTAAAGAGTAGGTGTTTAGTTGGGCTCAGTACCTAGACTTGGTCTATTCCCAGTATAGAACTATTTATGACCTAATTCCTCAAGCTCCTCACCCTAGCACTTATCCTGCCAAGCCACCAGCAGAAGTACCTGTTGATGGGATTGTTGGTTCAATCCAGTATTCCTCCATAGTGAAACCTGCCAAGAAAAACCCAACTACCACCCCTACTCTTTTGAATCCTAAGGTTTCAGCCCAGGTCAATTCTATTCAAAGTACTCAAACCTCGGGTAATAAAAATAAAGGCAAAAATAGAAATAAAAATCCTGGAAACCAACAGGAGACTCCACGACCAACCAATGGTGATAATGACAAAGGGACAAGGAAGGCAAAATATCCCTGTCTTCTATGTGGTGGGACCATTTTTCAAAGGAGTTTCCTCATTGGGACGAAATCTCCCAGTTTTTGAAGTCCAACCCCGCACCTACAGTACTTACGGATCCTTTTCCCTCTCAACAACAACTGATAGACCATATGTCTAATCAGGGTAACTCTAGTTCATTGGAGGAAATCCGTATGATGTCCTCAGATACCATCCATCTACAAACGCGAAGTCAGAATTATGATAAACCCATAGATAATAAAGAAGATCAATCTTCGTAAGGGAAAGTTCCCTCTACTAGTTCTCTGGAATCCTCGTTTATTGTCCCTTTATCTATCGAGAAGCCTACTCTCGACATGATTCTGCACCCACCTAAGAGTACTCTTTGGAAGACTATATTTAATCCCAATGCCCAAGATGCTCAATTTTATAATGTGGTTGAGGATCTCACTCAGGCACCTTGTGCAATGTCTACCCTAGAAGTGCTCCAAAGTTGCCCCACACAGCGCAAGAACTTGTTGACTGCATTAGGAGCTTTACATCCGGATAACACTGACTTGATTCATTTCAATGTTGAGAACTACAAACCTAGATTACCACATAAACTTGCTTTTCAGATAATTACAAAAGTAGTGGGAAAGAAAGTCTTTCGAACGGTACTAGATGAAAGAGCTTCGACCTCGGTGTTATCTTTGACTTGTTGGAAAGCTTTCGACTCTCCCGAGCTTGTCACATCACCCATGACCCTTGAAGCCTTTGACAGACGGGGTTTCCAACCCCATGGTCTCATATCAGCCCTATCGGTCAAGCTGGGGGGAAAAACCATTTCCATCCAAGTAGAAGTGGTAGAGGCCCCTTTAGATTACAACCTCCTTCTAGGAAGGAATTGGTTATATGCCATGACTATTGTTACCTCAACAATGTTTTGAATAGTCTAATTTCCGAATCTAGGGAGAATTGTTACTATTGATCAGCTTGATTTCTGTATGCTGGATGTTACTTCCTCCATGGCTAATAACATCCCCATGTTAGGCCAGTCCCCTCTTCCTTACCAGTCGATTGGGGTAGGCATGTTGAAGGATTCATCCCTTATGGGGATCTTTCCATCCACTCTTTCTAGCATGGATACCACGATAGTCCATATGATCGCCTCATTTGATTATGAGCCTAAGGGCAAAAATGTTGTTGAGTCCACCTCGTTGAGTCCACACAAAGCTATGTATGACACCATTCAAACCTTTTTCGATGATCACACTGATGACCTTCATCTAGTGGCTTCGAATCCTTACCATTTATTGTACTGGTTAGAACCTTCTCTTCTGGTTCTAGACTATCTCTCTGAGAATTTTCCTTCTGATGAGTCCATTAAAGAGATCATGAATACGGATGAGATCATTTGGGATGATCACCATCATAGATCCATGTTCCTCCCCAACACCAGTTCAGTTAGCCATGATTTTGCATCCTTATTTCCTATTGATATTGTCAACGTTTTGCAAAGTCCTATATTGTTGCAAGATACAGATTCTAAAGGAAACCTTTGCGACACTACTCAGACAAACCCGATTGACATATCATCCAAGCCTGATGTTATCGAACATGTTCATGTTGGGAAGAACAACTCAGTAGATGAATCTGAAGCATATAAGTCACTTTTTAAGGAATTCCACAATATTTTTGCCTTGTCTTATGAAGAGATGCCAGGGATTGACCCTTCCATTATGGTACACTGTAGCTAGGGTTTTACCCCTAGCTTGTGCGAATGAGCACCTACTAAGGAGAAGGGACTCCTTAGTAGCAATTCAATAAATGTAAATTAAAATGATAAAACAAAAATATAAATTACTCTAAACATGTGCATGAAACAGAAAAACAAGATGTAAAGAATGGCTTTTGTATTAATGTTATCTCCAATGTGAAGGTTGGTGAAGCCCTTTGCAGTGATCCAAGAGGGTTGCTCCAAGCTCCAACTTGCTCCTTCTCTTTCTCCAATGGTGGAAATGGGCCAAAAGGGGCTCTCAAGGTGAAAGTAGCTCAAGGGTGAGCTAGGGTTTCAAGAGCTACTTTGGCAGAGTAAGGGTGCTTATGATTGTGGATGTGAAATAAGGGGTCTCCATCACCTATTTATAGTTTTTCAGTGGTGGAGTGCTGGCCCATGGTTTTGGAAACCATATGGTTTAGGGCAGCTGTATAGGGTTTTTTCCTCCTTTTCCTCATTATTTTATATTTTTTTCTTCCCTTTTTAGGCTTTTTTGATGGTTTTATGGCCTTTTGGAGGCTTTTTAGTGGGATTTTCGCTATTTTAGAGGAATTTTGGATATTTTTGGAGGAAAAAAGGGGTTTTTAAGGGAAATATGGTAGAAAAATGGACAAATGAGCCATGTAGTGGGGTAGATGAGGTAGTGAACACTTTTTGGGTGTTAACAGATTGCCCCCTGATGTGCGAGGGCAGGAGCTCATCGTATGGCCGATGGACATCATAAGTCATGAATGGTGTTCCTGGGGTGTGGAGAAGAGAAGAAACAAACTGAAACTCGGAACAATGATCCTGAACCAACTGCAAGAACTACAAGTACATAACCTCACTAATGGATGAGGAATCATCTGATCATATGGACGAGACGGGCATTCCCATGCTCGTATCAGGATATAACATAATAATAACAATGGGGTACAAAATATGGGGACCTGACATATACATGGCCTCAAATACTGAATGAGGAAGAATCTCAATATATGGACGAGGTGGGAATTCCCATGCTCGTATCAAGATACATAAAAATAACTGTGAGGCCCAAAAAGAGGGACCGGTAGGATACCCAAAAAACCACTGGGTATATCATAAGGGTCCAGAAGGGACACAAATCTGGGACATACTACTGGTCTGACCATGTCTGAGCTGAAAAACTGATGCACTGCAATGACAGCAGTGCTACTGAATGTGGTACCAAAGGAACTGATGAGCTACTGGATCAAAGTGACAAGGGTCATACTCGCAATGGTACACTGAACTGGAACTGAACTGGGTACTCAAGGAA
Source organism: Pseudotsuga menziesii (assembly GCA_001517045.1). Lineage (NCBI taxonomy): Eukaryota > Viridiplantae > Streptophyta > Pinopsida > Pinales > Pinaceae > Pseudotsuga > Pseudotsuga menziesii. The sequence goes on from LPNX010734286.1 coordinate 72,160, forward strand.
GCATGGAACTGTATGGCTTCTGAATACAATCGCCAATGCAACCCAGACATCCACGGGAACATATAATTGGGCGTTCCGAAGTGACTCACCAATGTGCTAGAGTTGGGGAAAATCCGGGGTCTTCGACAAATAATGGAAGGGATATAAATCCTGCGCGATTCTCAACGATGCGATCAAGGTGCTGAAGTCAAGCATGTGAGAAACAACCATTCGGAGAGGAAATGATGACTCCTCCCAACATGGTCTGTAGGCACTCACCACAGATGGTGATGGGTCCAAGGCGCAGGGGCCTCTGGGTCTATCCTCTGGAATAGAGGGGCTGTCGTCGACAGAGGGAGACCTGCAACTATCAAGGCAATGTTGTTTCCTTGACAGGAGCGCGAGGTGGAAAACCGAAATGTGATAGTACTGATGGCAGGATTGATAAATCGGGGGGAATAACTGGGCAAGTAGAGTGGGGGACTCAAACTTCCTTTGTTCAAAGTATGATAGCGGGGATGATCGGGAAACATATGAAACTGACTGGTGGTAAGGGGATCATAGCTATATTGGATCTGGGAGGGTGACTGGGCTGAGGGAGACTCAAGCTGTGGTAAAATGGCAGGAGACTGCAGAATACTCTGAACAAAGGCGACCTAATTGGGGGTGCTGCCGAGAGGATCGATCATAGCGCCAAGAGGTACGGGGGGACTTCTTCATGGGTTAGGGAACTAGAAGAAGTGTGTATATAAAATGGTACTGTCGTGTGGATTTATACAAGCCCAGGACAGTTCATGCTCGTGGTTGCTTTCAATTTTAAGGAGTCTGAAAGCAATAAGAAGACTCTGAAGTAATGGAATGGTACTGTCGTGTGGATTTTACGAGCCCAGAATAGTTCATGCTCCTGGTTGCTTTCAATTTTAGAGAGTCTGAAAGCGATAAGAAGACTCCAAAGTAATGGAATGGTACTGTCGTGTGGATTTTATGAGCCCAGGACAGTTCATGCTCGTGGTTGCTTTCAATTTTAAGGAGTCTAAAAGAAATAAGAAGACTCCGAAGTAATGGAATGGTACTGTCGTGTGGATTTTACGAGCCCAGGACAGTTCATGCTCGTGGTTGCTTTCAATTTTAGAGAGTCTGAAAGTGATAAGAAGACTCCAGGGGGGTTTCTTTTTTGTGTGTTAGTCTCCAAGGCCCGAAGAAGCATACAATGATGCAATGAAGAACTCTTCTAGCCGGTGTGACTAGAATATGCCTTTTTCGTTATTAGTCTACCAGGTCCGGAAAAGGGTTAAACTTATACCAGATAGACGCCCTTTCAGGTACTTTAACGAGCATGAAAGGAAGCAAGATTGCTTGACGATATTTTCATTGTTTTAGGAGTCAGAAAAGAGCTTAACAGAAACTCCCTAAGTGCCTTTTTCGTATAGGACTTGTCCGGCCCGAAAAAGGGATAAAATTATACCGAACAAAAGGAATGGCCAGGCAAGGAGGAAGTGTTCAATCAAGGAACATTTATGATGACCACGAACGAGGGTGAAGGGGAACACTGGTGGGCCTCCTTGCGGGGTGAATGAATGGTGGCAAAATAACGAAACATTTGCAGTATGACAGGAGTGGATGGCTCATGTAAAAAGGGTGGGACAATCTGGTGGCGGCTGATGTGGCACGCAAATCGAGGAAGAAAGGTGTCGGGACACAATGTTGAAATTGTACCAAGTGAGAGCGAGAAATGATCTCAAGAATAATCATGAGCTCAGAAAAATGAATCCGGCGATATAAAAAGTGTGAAAAAATGGAGAACGGCCGAAGTGGCGCGCAAACCGAGGCGACTAGTGGTGTCTAAAAAAAGGGCAAAAAGTGACATAGAAAAAATAACGCAATGAGGTGACCATCGTGACGGTCTCGTCGTACTGATTCCAATGGTGGAAATGGTTCGGAAAACGGACTTTGTATGGGTTCAGAATGGCCAAAACAAGAAAAAAGTCAATGGACTATAAATAGTAAGTGGGCCCAACATGACAAGTGTCATTTGTACTATTTGACTTTGACTAGTGATCAGAGTGGACTAGAGCTGAGGTGTCATTTCTGGATGATTCGAAAGGATCTAGATTTGGATCTGATTATATCCAGAAAAACCGTCCATGAATGAGAGGACTTCATGCCCTGCACACACATTGATGAGCTGGTTAATAAATGGCGTGGGGAAATTGTCTTTGGGACAGGCGCGGTTTAAATCTCGGAAGTCAGTGCATACTCTAATGGTGCCTTGTTTTTTGTTAATGGGAATAGGGTTTGAAACCTAGGTGGGATAGGAAATAGGATAAATGAATCCTGCCTTGCGAAGTTTCTCAATCTCTGCTTTGACAGCTGGGAGTTTTGAGGGATGAATGGGACACTGTTTCTGACGAACGGGGGGTACATCAGGCCATGTGTCAATGTGGTGCTCTATAATGGCAGGGTCAAGACTAGGCATTTCAGTATAGGACCAGGAAAATACATCACGGAATTCTCTGAAGATTTTTTTGTATTCCTCAATCTCTTGCTCACTGCAAGAGGCTCCTAAAGTAATGAGTTCGGGGGTGCTTCCTGGGGCAGCGATATCAATTTGGATGACAGGTGAGATGTTGGCCATGTTACCCTCCTCGAAGGCGTCAGGAGAAGGAATAGGGTCCTTGAACCAGTCGACCTTGGGGGGAAGGAAGTCTTTGTATTCAACTGCAAATTGGGTAGCATTGTTAGAGGAGGATTCATCTGGGAGGAAGTAGGAACGATGGTGCATGTCATCCCAGGGATACTCCGAGGCAGTGAGAGCCTCGAGGATTTCCTCATCAGTACGGAAAGTTTGTGTCATCAAATCGGTTGACGAGGGAGTAGTGGCAGAAGAGATCATATAAATGGTATTATCCTCTCCAGAAGGGGAAGAGATCGGGGGGTGGATCTCCTCAATGGTGGGTGGTGCCGTCTCAAGATCCAGATTGATCATATCATAGAGAGCTTCTCTGTACTCGGGGAGATCGAGACAAAGAACGGTGTAATGCCCATAAACACCGCATATGGCACAGGGGTGGTTAGTGTGCAGGTATTTGTCGCGAGGCTTAGGGGTTGGATCAAGTTGGACAACCGGTATACTAGGTTCGTAGTCAAGAATTTGCATGTGTTCCTGTACTACCGGTAACTGAGGACATTGGTGAGTCGCATGGCCCAACTCATCGCACAGCGAGCATTTGGGAGGAGCACAAAACACAGGGGGGTTTTTTACTATCTTGGGAGGTGGGATAGCAGTGTGAGGTTGGGGGCCTCTGCCCCCAATTGGTTTGGTAAGAGGAGGGGGGGGGGTTCGTGGAGGACGATGGGGTA
>LPNX010734298.1:0-14376 GCA_001517045.1 Pseudotsuga menziesii
GCCGATGATAGAAAGAAAGAAAGAAAAATTTTCCAAAATTTTTCTAAGTGTTGGAAATTTTCTACGTCGGATGAACTGGTTGAGTTGAGCCGATACATGTCGGCTAAGTTAGCTGAGTTGTGCCAATGAGATCGCAGCGACCGTGCCGGCTGAGTTGGTTGAGTTTCGCTGACACATGTTGGAAGAACTTGGTGATTTTTGTCGATGATAGAGAAAAGATAGAAAAAATTTCAAAAAATTTCTAAGTATGGACATGTCAACCAAGCTTGGGGAGTTTAGCTGATACATGTCGAAAGAAATGGGTGATTTTCATCGACACATGTCGGGGGAACTTGATGAGTTTCGTCGATGCGTGTCGGGAAAACTTGATGAGTTTCATCAATAAAGAAAGACAGAAAAAATTTCAAAATTTTTTCTAAGTGTTGAAATTTTCCATGTCGGCAAGAAAAACTAAGTTTCCCCGATACGTTGGAAGAGTTTGGCGAGTTTTTCTGATGTGTCAGATGAAATCGATGAGTTTTCTCGACACATCGAGAGCAAAAGCAAATTTTTTTCGACACGTCGAAAAATTTTGGTGAGTTTTTTCGATGAAAGAAAGAAGAAAAATTTTCAAAACAAATTCAAGTGTTGAAATTTCCCTGTCGACAGAAAAAGATTAGTTTTGTTGATATGTCGGATAAACTCGGTGAGTTTTGCCGATACGTCGGATAAACTCAGTGAGTTTTGCCGATACGTTAGATAAACTCAGTGAGTTTTGTCGATACATTGAAAGGAAAACTTGAGTTTTACCAACACGTCGGAATGAAAAGCTGATTTTTGTTGATCGGCACAAAAGATAAGTTGTGATGATATGTGTCGGAAGAAGTTGACAAGTTTTGTTGACATGTCGAAAGGAAAAGGTGAGTTTCTCCGAAATGTTGGAGGAAAACAATGAGTTTTTTCGATCAGAGAAAATATCTTAGTTGCTCTAATATAGAGAAAGTCAATAGGGTTTTCAGTGGGATTTCTAGGTTCCTGGAAGTTGGAAAATGGGGTTGAATGTATGCGCCATATTGCACGAAATAAAAAGATTTACAAAAAAAAAATGAGGATTCCCTGTCGTCCCCCCTTGACCCTCATCGTCCCCCTAAGACAGTCGTTGTTGGTGCAAATAAAAGTCTATGTTTTGACAAAGTTGTCAATATTTTGTTTTCCAAATGTAGGAAGGTAATTTATAATTTTCTAAGAATGTCATGCAGCTAACAATTGTGTTTATGAACACATTTTGCATAATCATAATCACATCAAAGACATCATTCCACATAGTGCAGTTTGGAAAATTTGGTCTTGGTTGGGCCAAGAAGATGATGATCATGAATGATGCATAGGATCCCTATGATCTTGAGGCAGATGTCATGGGGGAGAACATATAGGTTGAGAATGATGAAACAAAATCCAATGGGAGGAGAAACCAAGAGACTCCCCCAGATATTGCAAGCACCATGAGGAGCCTAAGGGTGGAGTTACAAAGTTACCACGAAGATAATGAAAGGATGATTAAATATCAGGAAGAGAGAAAACAATTGAATGCATCCATGATACAAAGTTTGACAGGAATCCAAAGGTAGATAAACTTTGGGCATCGGACAACCAATCCAGAAGGGAGTGGGAATAGTTCAAGGATAAATTCCCACAAGAGGACCAATAGCTCAAGAAGAGTTCCTAGAGATAGAACCCATACTCCAGAAATATATTCTAATGAATCCTATGACTCTAAATAATCCATTGGGGGTTCAATCTCTTCATATCACAAGAGAAAGAGGAAGGGCAATTACAAGAACAATTCCTATGGGGAATTTAAGAAGGAAAAGACTCCTACATTTGATGGTGAGGTAAAATCTAGTCAAGAAGCTAAAGCTTGGCTTCTTGGGATGACAAAGTATTTCCAAGTCCAATACTACTATGGAAATATGAAGGCAAGGATAGCCATCTTCAAATTAAATGGCAGAGAATATATATGGTGGGAGCACCTTAGGAAAGTGAAGAAGATCAATCAAAGAAATATTGTGTGGAAGCAGTTCAAGAAGTATTTCAACCAGAAATACCTCTCTGATAGGTACTATGATGATAATATCAAAGAGTTCCATGAGCTGAAATTGGGATAGTTGACCATGGAAGAATATGCAAATAAATTCTTGGAACTACTGAGGTTTGTCAGGTATATTCGAGATGATAATGTCAAAATTAAGCTTTTTCTAAGTGGGATACCTCGAGCATATAAAGATAGGATTGAGTTTGATGAACCTCAAACTCTAGAAGAGGCAATACATAAGGAAAAGTATTGCTATGATCAAAACAAAAGCAAACCTGATATCCATAAGGCATGGAAGGACAAGAAGAATGAGAAGTTTGACCAAAGGAAGAAAGGTTTTAAACCCTCCAACTTCCGAAATCAGCAAAGGCATCCATTGCAAGCTGTGACTAAGCCAACCAGAATGATGGGAGACAAGACAAGAGATCCAAAGGAGACAAGAGAGCCACTTCAATGTTGGGGATGTGGAGGAGACCATATGCTTAGGAACTGTCCGCATCATAATAGGAATGTAAGTCAATTTCACAACATTCAAGGAGCTAAAATAGTGGGTCAGGTGGCGAGGACCATCCCTAGAGTCTATGCAACACTAGAGGACCACCACACAGATCATCAATCAACTGTGGTTGAAGTTGAAGGTAGGATTTCTAAGCAATATGTTTCTATTTGGATTGACCCTCGATCTACTCACAGTTATATCACTCCTAAAATTGTTGAGATTTGTGCTTTTAAGAAATTAAAGTATAGCAAATCATGGTTAGTTCAACTAGCCACTAGAACCAGGAGAAAATTTAGTGAAATTGTGGAGAAATTTCCATTAGATATGGATGGGATATACACTTATGAAAACCTGAATATTCTACCACTTGGTTCCTATTATATTCTCATTGGAATGGACTGGTTAGAAGCACACAGGGTTAAACTTGACTGCTACAACAAGACATTTGAATGCATAGATGAAGAAGGAAACCCAAGGGTTGTAAGAGGCATTCGAAAGGTGATTTTTCTTAGGAAGGTATCAGCAATGCAGTTGAAGAAGTTCTATAGGAAATGTTGTTGATTGTATGCAGCCCATGTTTTGGAAGAAAAGGAAATAAACTCTACAGTTGGAGGACTATCATGTATTGCAATAATTCAAGGATGTTTTTCCTAATGAGATTCCAAGACTTCCTCCAAAGAGAGACATTGATTTTACAATTGAACTTGTGTCGAGAGCTGCACCAATGTCCAAGACACCCTATGGGATGAGCACACCAGAATTGCTAGAGCTGAAAATGTAGTTACAAGAGTTGTTGGAAAAGAAATATATCAGGCTGAGTGTGTTCTCGTGGGGAGCACCAATTCTATTTATGAAAAATAAAGATGGGACACTTAGGTTATGTATTGACTACATGTATTTGAATAAAGTTACTATGAATAATAAATACCCATTACCTCGAATTGATGACCTTTTTTATCAAATGAGAGGAGAAAAAGTATTTTCAAAAATTTACTTGAGGTCTGGTTACTATTAGGTAAGAATCAAAGAGGAAGATAGTCATAAGACAACCTTAAGCACAAGGTATGGGCACTATGAGTTTGTGGTGGTACCATTTGGTCTCACAAATGCACCAGCTACATTCATGTATCTCATGAATAGTGTTTTTAGCAAGTATCTGGACAAGTTTTCTCTTTTCTTCCTAGATGACATTCTTATTTATTCTAACAATTAAGAATAGCATGAAGAACATTTGAGAATGGTATTGCAATTTCTCAAGGACCATAATTTGTATGCAAAGTTGAGCAAATGTGACTTTTATAAAGATAAAATTCATTATTTGGGTCACATTATCTCAGGAGAAGGAATATCTGTGGACCCTGAGAATATTGAGGCCATTATGAATTGGCCAAATCCAAGAAATGTGAGAGATGTGATATCCTTTATGGGACTTGTCGGGTACTACAGGAAGTCCAATGAAGGATTCTCCAAGGTCGCACATTAAATCACTTCCTTGTAAAAGAAGGGGATAAAGTTTGAATGGACACCAAGATGTGAGGAGAGCTTCCAACGATTGAAGAATCTTCTTATGAGTGCACCAATTTTGAAAATTGTAGACCCAAAAAAATACTTTGTGGTGTGTACCGATGCATGCAATCAAGTACTTGGAGGAGTTCTTATGCAAGACAAGCACGTGGTATGCTATGAGTCAAGAAAGTTGAACGATCATGAGAAGAACTATGCTACTCATAATTTAGAACTTGCATCCATAGTACATGCTCTAAATATGCAGAGGAATTACTTAATGGGAAGGAAATTTGAGCTAAGGACAAACCATTGTGGTCTGAAATACTTGTTTGATCATCCAACTTTAAATGCTAGGAAAGCTAGATGGTTGGAATTTTTGTGTGAATTTGATTTTGAAATCAAACAAATAAATGGAAAAGAAAACAAGGTGGTTGATGCACTCAACAAGAAGGTACATGAAATGCATGTATCATGTCCTAGTACTTGCCAACAAGATTTGAGGTAGCAGATTACTAACCATATTGCTGAGAATGAAGTGTACATGCATATAAAGGACAAGTTGCAGAAGCAAAACCTTGAAAGGAAGTACGAAGGGTATCAATTGGAAGGAGACGAACTTATTACTTATAAGAATAGAGTTTATATTCCAAATGTGGTAGACTTGAGGAGGATTGTTATGAATGAAATCCCTAAAGCTCCATATTTTGGTCACCCAGGATATCAGAAAACAATTCGTACAGCTAGAAAGAAGTATTTTTGGCCGAAAATGACAAAGGAAATTGCTGAGTATATTTCTAAGTACATGAAATGCCAGCAGGTGAAGGTAGAACATCAACACCTAGAAGGTTTATTGCAACCTTTTCCAATCTTGGAATGGAAATGGGAAGTCATTTCAATGGATTTTACTACAGGATTTCCAATGATTATGAGACAACATGATTCCATCATGGTTGTGGTGGACAAGTTAACAAAGGCATCACATTTTATACCAGTCAAGTCCACGTATAAATTTGATGCCATTGGAAAGATTTTCATGAAGTAAACCTTTTGATTGCATGGATTTCCTAAAGCAATGATTTCAGATAGGGATACCATATTTACTTCCAATTTTTGGAAGGGTCTTTTTGCATATTTGGGTACAAAGTTGAACTTTAGTACCACCTACCATCCTCAAACTGATGGACAAATAGAGAGAGTAAATCAAGTGCTTGAATACATGCTTCACATTTATGTAATGGACAAGCCATCCAAGTGGGAGGATTATTTACACTTGGTAGAGTTTGCATATAATAATGGGCAGCAAGCATCACTGGGAAGGAGTCCGTGTGAGGCTTTATATTGAAGAAGGTGTAGGACACTAGTGACTTGGGATAACCCAGTGAATAGAATTGTTCTTGGTCCAAAATTGCTTAAGGAAATGGAGCAAGAGGTTGCAAAGATCATGCAGAACTTGAAAGCTGACCAAGATAGATAGAAGAGCTATGCAGATAAGCATAGATTGCACGAGTTCAGTGTTGGGGATCATGTTTATATTATAGTGAAGCCAAGAAAGAGTTCCTTGAAGCCTGGGATTTGTGCCAAGCTATCATTTAGATATTGTGGTCCATTTGAAGTGCTTGAATGAATAGGGCCAGTGGCATATAGACTTACATTTCTTGCTAGCACTAGAGCTCATAATTTTTTTCATGTCTCTTTGCTTAAGAAACATGTACATGATCCTAACCATGTGATTAATTGGGATGTGATATAGGTGGAACCTGAGAGAGAGTTCCAAACTGAGCCATTGTACATCCTAAACAAGAAGGTCAAGTGCTTCAGAATCGAGCCGTTGTACAGGTAAAGGTGCAATGGAAGCACTCTGGTCCTGATCAGGCTACATGGGAGCTGGAGGATGCCATGAGAGTGGCACATCTATTTTGTTCAATTTTGAAGGAACCAAGGATAGTGCTAAATTAAGGGGGAGGGGAATGTAACATCCCGATTTTAACCGCATTTGCGTTAAAATTTTATATGATGTAAATATCGTTAATTAATTGAAGGGTTGTGTATATGACCCTTTTTGTTGTCATATTTTTCCTTGTTTATGAACTTTTTGAATTAATCCTATATCACTATTTTCTCTCTTCATTACATTTGGCAAAGCTTTGGCTTTGGTAAGGATTGATCTCATTTTCCTTGTTATTTTTCAATTGTTGATGATTTGCATAGAGTTAAGATGCCATGATTTCCTACTAAAGAAGTGGTGTTTTCAGTTTCAATATAATTTTAGTTTTAGGTTGCATAATGAAGGAATTACGGAAGCTGGACAACATGTATATCAGTCTCAAGTTATAACAGATTGGTAACTACTTTCTATATTATGCCCCTGCTCATTATTTTACATCCTTTTGATCATATACCCAACACATACATGATGATGTAATCAATCCAGGGATCGAAGATTTTGTGTCTTAAATGATTCATGGTTCATTGGGTTATCCAAAAAGGGTGTTGACTTCTTTGACATATTCCTGAAGCCATCTCCACTATCCACGATATTAGCTCCTAGTGTGGCTCGTGAAATATTATGAGAATCAGCAAATGTGCCTTATTTGGAAATTTGTTGTAACTACACGATATTTCATAATTCTCTCACGAGCACTAATGTATAAGAACTTGGAATCTCTGCCATGATATTTTAACCATCATTTTGCATAGATCTATTGACCACTTTTGTGATCATACCTTTTTATTAAAAACCCTATATTATTCTACTTTCATATGTGTTAATTAATTTCATGTGAGTGAGTGGCTTGTTTAGCTCCTGTCGCCAAAGGTAGGGCCCCCTTCTGTGACAGGAATTGTTGTAGTTAGAATTTATTTTCTTTATACATATAGTTAATATTGCTAAAATTAATGCCTTATGCAGTTGACAATTGATTTATTTGTTCAGATTCAGATTCAGTTTCCTGATCATAGTTGAATGTGAATGTTTGAGTATTGACACGATTGGATTGTATAATTTTAATTATCATTGCTAGTGAACAGAGGGGAATGTGTGGATTATGAACATTGAATCAGGCTTACTTCTGTGGTGAATGACTTCATTAGAATTTTTGTTGAGAATATGTAGAAGCAGGCTATTGAATCAATTTAGCTCTTTCCAATTCATGTACTGTAGCTATTGTTTGTTAAAATACTTTCATGTGAAATCTCCGATGTGTTTTAATCAGATTTAAGCATGAATTTCTTTCTATAGCATAGCAGAACGTTACAGCATAACAGAAGGTTTGTTAAATTTGATATTCAGTGGTTTTGATTTGATTACATGGTTCTTCCTGTAAGTTGTGATATTCTTAGAAGCATGTTCACCAATAGTTGCATTGTAATTCTAGTTCTATAATCTATAATCCTCCTCTTTGTTAAAACCATTCCAAGTTACAGTTTCTGAGATATACCTTGTCACGTAGCTCATAAGACTTTGTGGCCCTGGGTTGATAATTTATGCACAACTTTCGATTTGCATTTTATTAGAAGGTGAAAGAAAAGCTCATCATTAATCATGGTGATGAGATCAAGGCAAAGGCCCCACCATGGATTTAACGTTTTATGTATCAAAAATTAAAATCGATACCTATGGTTATTGGACTAGCCAGGCACAATATATTTTGACATCATGTAAATATGCAAATTAATAAAAATACCCACAACTAGCTATGTCAATGCAACATTAAAGAGATGGGGTCATCATTTCACAAGGAATAGGGAGGGAAATTATTCAAACCCTTGAGCCAATAGGGTAAAGCCAAATGTCAATGGGAGAACCCATAAATTTGTCAACTACCCATTTTTTCTTTTGTGCCCAATCATTTATTTCTTCCAGATATTGGTTGAGGTAGTTAATTCCTTGGGATTGGGAGTATGCCAGTCAAATTTGTATTTGGGAAGCCACCCATTTTTGAAAATCGTGTTTTGACTTATTGGGCAAGTAAATATCTAGAAATGCATGCCTAAGCCATTATTCACTCACATCTTTCTCTTCCTCGCATAGTTGGAGTAGCTGGTGCGTTTTCGTCATGATTTTATGCATTTTCCTAATTGTTCTCCAAGATGGAAACTCGTTTTTGGTTATGCTTAGTGGCTGGGAAGATAGATCCATGATTTTGGGGTTTATAGCATTCTTTTTTGCTCCAAGAATTCCCATGGACATTTTCTGAAATCGCAATTTCTCACCTAGGGTTTTTTTCCCTTTCACCAAATTCATTTTTGGTCCCTGTGACGTTTTTCTACAACCCAGCAGTTGTATTTTGTTGTTATGTGCATCCCAGTTTTGGTCTGAAATACTTAGGAGTGGAAGAGGCTAGAATTGGCTTGACAAACCTAGTAAAGAGAGGAACCTCACAGACAAATCAAGAGGGGTTGGTTATCCATCTATGCACACCATGAAGAGAACTGGAAGGGAATGTATGGCCTAAGGGCCTATGTAGCAATGAAGGGGATACTTCCTTGTGTTGGGTGTGTAGGTATTGTGGAAGGCCAAGCCATATCTTGTGCAGGTGTCCATAGCTCTATGGTTGAGCTCACTAGCTTACCAATTCTACCTTTCCACTGCCTTAGAAGCCTAATAAACCCAACTGTGTTTGGCTTGGATAAGTTTTGATATGTTTTCGCTATGTGTGAGCCTGTTGTTCCCTAGTTCCTTGTCGAAATCATACCCAGCTCAAGGGTGGAAAAGGTGATAAGAGATTGATGAGCACACTGGCATGTGGTTGGGTGGAACATTATAGCAACATAGTTAGTTTCGAGACAGCTTATTCTCAAGATAAGTATTCTATGTCTATTTAATTTTTCCATTTTTTTTTTATGAATTATTATGAACATATGAATGTGTTGAAATGTATTTGCTTCTATTGTATATTTACATGTATTATGCATCTGTATATATGTTTTTATTTCAATGCATTTTAGGTTTATGGAGCTAGATTTCCTAGATTAGATAGAACAACAAAAACATAGTCGCATCCTCTCTCTCGACGAGTAGAGGGGAGGGGACATGACATAGAGGGTGGTGACCAAGAAGAAGAGGAAACACCAGAAACAATTGAGATGAATATGTTAAGGTATGTGTTAGGTTCTAGCTCTACACCAAAACTCTCCTTGTCTACTTATGATGGGAATTTGTCAGTAGAAGGGTTGGTAGACTAGATAGGAGAGTTAGATCGATACTTTGATTATGAAGAGATAGATAAGGACAAGAAGGTAAAACTAGTTGTGACTAGATTGAAAGGCCAGGAAGCACTATGGAGGCATAGTATGCAGGCTAAGAGGAAGAAGAAAAACAAGTTAGTAATAAAAAGCTGGGATAGGATGATTGCTAAGATGCGAGGTAAGTTCTTTCCCAAGGACTACCAACTAAGTCTAAATAGACAGATGAAAAACCTTAGGCAAAGTTCATTGACTGTTAAAGAGTATACATAAGAGTTTTACAGGGTAAACTTAAGAGTAGGTTACATCGAAGATAGCTATGAGAAGAAAGCTAGATACATTAATGGGTTGAGAACAGAGATTCAGGATGATATTAGTATGTTATCTTCTAGCACTATGGAAGGAGCTTATTAGTATGCTCTAAGGGCATAAGAGAAAACAGTTAGGAAGCAAACCTTTGGTAAAGGAAGAGAATATACCAAGCGAAAGGGACAAATAATTGGAACAATAAAGTTCCAACCTACAAGGATGAAGATGGTGCTTATAACAAGCAATATCAAATAGGGAAAGGATATGAACCTTGAGTTGGAATATCCTACCATATAGGTAGAGTTAGAGGCAAAGAGTCAGTCTACCAGTGTTACAGATGTAACAAGCTATGCCATCAGTCCTATGAATTCCCTGACAATGAAAATGTAGGACAAAGAGGAAATTATTTTGCACAAGGAAAGCAGGAAAAGGCACAAGCTCCTAAGGTAGAAAAATCACTTGAGGTTGGGGAGGCTCTTCATATGAAATAGGTGATATTGAAACCAGAGAAAGAGGTGGTAGATTATCCACATAGGAAGGCCTCATTTCTAACTACATGCAAAGTTGAAGGGAAATGTTGCAAAGTACTTATTGATAGTGGAAGCACTGACAACTTGGTGTCCACTGAAATGGTGAAAAAGCTAAAGCTTAGGAAAGTCAAGAATCCAACACCTTTTTTTTCGCACCCCATTGTAATCTCACAGATCACATAAGTTTACCAATAATACATACTAAAACATACATACATAACAGAGACAAGAGACAAGAACAAGTAGATAGAATAACATATTATATTAGCATGAGAGGGTCCATACAATACAGAGAATTGAATTGAGTTCTCATCTGGCTCAAGATCCTAATATATATGATTACAAAACAATTACAAAATAACTACCTGTCGATTCGGTGAACCGACACGAATTTAGGTGGCCGACCTAATCTCTAGTTTAGTCGTCTGGCCGACTTAGTTAGCCAATCGACTAAGTCATCTATCGTTCAAGTTGGCACATCGACTTGCTCCTCCAACATCTCCCCCACGAACAAAACGTTTCTTCATCCTGAAGAAACAGGGAGGTACAAAAACTTCCTTGTCTATCTAAGTAGTCATTATTTTGTGCTTGATCTTTATGGGCTATGAAGTCTGATGGTCAGTCTTTTCTGTACACAGACTTCGACAATTTCTAGGGCTGTCACTGCTAGATGATGTTGGAAATCTGTCCAGCTCTACAATATTTTTTGTATGTCGATGGTGAGTGTAGTCAAACTTGACAAGATCGACATTTTCTCTTGAATGGAAAGTTCAGCTATTCTTTCCATGTTGGGACCCATAAGCTGGTCCTTTTCCTTTGCTATCTCGATGAGTTGTTTCATCTACGGGTAGATGATGTCTACTTTTTCTAAGTTGGGAATGGCTTGATGCACCCACTGATGTGCTTCCCGCTCAAGCTTCTGGAGTTTATTTGTCTCAAGCACTATTTGATCCTCAATTGTGCTTTTGAGTGCTTCGTCAGTGGTTTTCCTCTTCTCAAGCACTTGGACCTCTTGTCGGGTCTACCTGGTGCACTGATAGACTTGCCTGTAGTAAGCAGGCCAGTCTCTCAGTACTTCTTCAGTGATGAAAGACTCCTCCATGTGATCTTGCAACACTTTGTAGGATTCAGAAAAGGCTATGTGCTACTCCATCAATAGTCGAACGACTTCTTCTTTCTACTCTTCTTTTGTTTCCTGAATTTGTGCTTGGAGCACCGACACCACGCTTTCAAACAGTTGATAAGCTCTTTCTAGTGGTTTGTTGGTGTTGACCTCTACCGGTCCTGGTATCACAGACTGGACCAAGTCCCTGCACTTGTTAAGGAACTTAACTTGTTCTTTTTCCTTGTTGTCTAGTTCCTTACGTCTGTGTTAGTTCCTTATCTTTTCTTCGACTGCTAGCACTTCCAGTAGTTGTTCTAGCTCTAGATCTCTTAATTTGGTTGCATAAACCACAGTGGTTGACCCAACTAGATTGACGTGGACCATTGCTAGCTATCCATGATGGTCCTTCTTTTTCTTCTTTTTGTGCTTCTCCACTTCTGCTTATTTCGGAAATGTACCTGCAAAAGTTGAGTCTGGATTTTTTGTTTGTTGTGCAGCCGTGGTTGATGGTATTTCTATTTGGGGTGGTGGCATGACTACTACCTCTGGTTGTTCGGATGCAGGTGGTCCAGAAGTGGATGCAGTTGGCGCTGATGGTTGCGGTGGGGTTGGTTCTGGTGCAGCTGGTTGGATTAGGTGTTCTAAGTCGGGGGGTGGTGGTGGTGGTGGTGATGGGGTTGGTGAATGGTCGGGTGTGATTGGGTTGGAGAAAATGTGGTCAAGTGGTGGATTGTCGGTCTGTGGTGGTGAGTCCAAGTCAGAGAAGAGTTGGTTGATTTCTTGATTTAAGTCATCAATATTTTCTTCTTCCTCTCCTCTGGTTGGTTCAAAGGCTAGTAGGTGGGGTTTGGGTTCAGTCAGAGTGATAGTCGTGGTCCGACATGCGCCAACTTTGGATTCCTTGTTGGGATTCCTCTCGAAGGTCAAAGTCACAGTTGCAAAAATTTTTAGCCCCTGAAGTATTTGGCCAGGTTGTCGGGATCCACCAGCTTCGAACAAAGGTGCTTTGGGAGAGAGTTTTTACACCGATGTGAATATCTCAGGTGTCTGTCAATAAATTCCTGGAGGTCTCTCTCACGGTCGAATTTCTCCTTCACAACCTCCGACATAGCATTTTTGCATAGGTCGAGTGGGATTATTGAGAGCTGTTCTGGTACTAGCTCTTCTGTTAATTTTGTTGGAGATGGAGGTGGGGGTGTAGACACAAGATCTACAATAGTTTCAGGCGTTGAAGTGTGTGTAATCTTTGCTTTCTTTGGTCAGCCTTGCAGTGCTCCTGTCTCGACAAATATCTGGTATTTCGGTTTTCCTGCAAACTCTATTCCTGATTGGGACACCTTCGAAAGGATTTTTAGAAGTAAATACACAGCCCAAAAGACACATACCTCACTAATGAAAGGTCTTGGTTTTCTAAAAAAATAAAAGAACGAGAAGGTACATAGTTTCACTCAAATATTTTCAACATACCTAAAGAAATTTTCTGAAACTGACAGACCCTCAGACAAAGTCCTAATTGAATATTATACCTCAGCCCTAGGACCTGAGCTGGCCATGTTTGCCAAAATGAAAGCTTGACCTACGTTGACAGAGACTTATGAAGAAGCAGAAAGGGTAGAGGCTGAAAAGTAAAGTATATAAGACTATCCCGAGCAACCGAGAGAAAATACTGCAGAGAAGAGAGCCTTATTGATGTCTAGACCTAAAGAGGAGCAATCACATGATTTTGAGGGAATGCTGAAAATGATTCAAAAACTCTCCAACGGAATAAAATATCTGGAGAAGGAAAGGGAAGTTCAGAAAACTTATAAACCATACTACCAAAAAAGGGAGGATAACAACCAATTGCAGATCCCTCCACCAAATTCAGCATCAATGAATATAACAGAGGTAGGGGGGGACAACTTTTTCACTTTTCACCAACAACCTCATTCTGAAAAGAAGTGTCCTCAATGGTTAAATTCGGTGACATCGGTTATGGATCAGCTGTTGGACTCTAAATTGACTAAGAACGATGGTAAAGAAGAAAAGAATAACCAGACCATAGAGAGACAAGAAGATGATACCATGTTTTTATGGGATGGTGTTTCACTTTTCGACACAGAAGAAAACAATCTTAAATCTGAATACACACCAACATCAACAAAAGATACGGGCCTAACAATTAAAGACCATGCAATAATTTTGAAGATTAGAAAATTGCAAAAGAATGTCAAGAGACAGGCAGATGCCAATGTTGAGGATAAAACAACTGAAGTCCCTATTGTCAACCAGGAAACAGAGCCAATCAACGAGCCTGTCAAACTTATGGAGGGACTGGTAGATGTTAATGAAGGAAACACTGAAAAAATTGAGGAGCTAAAAAAAGGTACACCCACTCAAAACCAACCGGGAGACGAAGACATAGAACCAAGTTGGGAAGAAAAAGCTAAAACCCCGCCTTTTCTTTTGACCCTAGAAATGCTGAATCATAATGTGCATAATTGCTTGGTAGATTCTGGGTCATCGGTGAATGTTATGCCACTTGAAGTTTGAAAAAAGATTAATCGATAGCCAAAGCCCACATCCTGGGAAGTAGTGCAATTAGATAGGACAGGTGTCAAAGTAGTGGGAGAAATAAAGAATGTTCTCTTTCGCTTATCTGCAAATAACAAAATATGTCAATTTATTGACATTATGGTGGTTGATATACCGGATGGATATGGGCTAATTCTTGAACGAGATTGGTCTGCTAGGTTAAAGGGTTATTTTGCTTTAGACTGGTCTCATTTATGGTTACCTCTCAAGGGTACCCCAAATCAGATTAAAATTTTGAGAGAACCTTACATGAAGCATTCAGTCACTAAGCTGGGGGAAGGTAATGAATCTGCTAATTATGTACTGGGAAATTATCTAACAGAGCTTGAACTAAGATATCATACCACAGGAAAGGCCAGTTCTATGATTGACACTCAGCTTGAGCTCCTTCAACTGCCTCAGGCTGATAAGAATGATTGTAGACTAGTAGACATGGTCTCGATTTCAAAAATGGTGCAATTAGACCATGGATAGGTTTTTGGCCTACACCACAGCCTAGCCCTTGAACTCGTTGGATTGAATATTTTTGTTAAGGGTGGGCACACATTTTTCTTTTTCACTTTGTACATAAATAAATTGATGCTGTTTCTTTTGGTTT
>LPNX010734298.1:20995-38790 GCA_001517045.1 Pseudotsuga menziesii
CTGCCTTAGACAATAACGAGAAATGGGAAAGAAAATGAACCTCAGACCAAAAGAATGGGAGAATCAAACGAAGCAAGGCTTCGATAAGAGAATTATGAAAACGGAGTTAATGATCCAAGCTGGATCACATTCCAAGTGATTTAAATGCAACCAAATGTACATCATGCCAACCTAAAGAGAAAGCATCACCGCCATTACAAGTGGGTTTATAAACATCAGGGAAGGTGGATTTGTTTATAGTGTTTTTCATTTTCCTTATATCCACCCCTATGGAGGCGAGTATCACTATTATCCAAAGCATCCACCAAGGAGTTTAATTATATCTTAACATGAAATAACTAATGGATCAAAATTGAGTAATGAGACTAAGAATTGAATTATGAAGACAACCAAATATTTTGTTACATATTTCTTTTCCCCGACGAGATTGAGAAAGAACAATTAAGGAATCCCCAATCACTGTTAAGGAATGCATATCCATTGATAGAGACATTTTTATTCCTAGATACAAATAATATGTTTTGGCATAATTATTAGTTCCAACGCCCAAATCACACTCATAGGCCCGTGTAATATTTCTTCTAGGGTAAAAAATAACCCCTGCTCCCCCCGCACATGCCACCCCATACATATGATTATTCCTATTCTATTGTGCTAGTGATAAAACCAATGCTTATATAGGTGCTTCGATTGTTTCCTCTACAAATAAATATTAACACTGTAGGGTACTCATTTTTCAAACAAACAAACACATTAGAGTCATATGCAACATTATTGTGCATGCTTTTTTTCTAGTATTGGCATACCTGTTTTAAAATACACACTTTTGTTTGCAAAAACATTAGCAAATAACTTATATAAACAATCACAAATGTTGAATCTACACTTCTTGGAACAAAAGATAACATAAAAACATAACCAGTAAGGCCTAAAGCACAATACTTATGAGAATTGTAGGAACATCAACTAATAATAACGTGGATGTCAAAACATCATAAATTTTGGGAACATAAGGGAATGCTTGAACAACACTCTAGTTTATAATTAGGATGAGGGAGGTCCTAGTGATGTAGGAGCATCATGGCATGCCAGCAATGTGATGAGTTGTTCACATGTTGTGGCATATTTTTTGTAACCATTTATGGTGAGTCATAGTCTATTAGCGGTGTAGGGAATCATTGCAGATCATGATTCCCTGCGTGGAGATCAAGCCACCGGTAGTTTGTATCAGACAAGGACATTTCATCATGCATAGTAGTGTTTTATTTTCAGTTACATGACCACTCAAAAATAGGGTAGCAGTTTAGTTTAAATAGATAGATTAGAGAAGTAGAGGGGGTTCTGCTCTTTAACATTAGATTTCCGAGTTTGTAGAGAAGAGGATAGACTTGTGTCTAGTTCCTGCTTGTAAATATTTTGAAGAGTCAGAAGAAGAGAGATCCAAGTGGTGTGCATTTTCATTTGTTGCTTAATAGAAGGATTAACCGTGTGTTTGTAGGGTTGTTAGCCTTTATGCATGTGCTGTGTTGAACTGTGTATCTTGCAGAGCCGACTTCGGCGTTTTCCTAAACATTTGTGTAATTTTGAGAAGTTATTGTATTCACGCATCAATTTCTTGCTTGAATAGTTGAAGTGGAGTGTAGATGCATGCATAAGAGTGTTAGGATAAAGAATCAGGAAGATTGCATGATGTGTTGATCAATTTCATGATCAATCGGTGCAAACCGCATATTTTCTGCCATTAACAAGTTTTGCAGAGAATGAATGGTCGAGTTTGAGTCCATAGATAAAGATCTGCCAGTCTAGAATAATACCGCAATGAAAGTTGCGAGGGATTCAACAGATCCAGGAAGATCTGTGAGGTCCACACCAAAAGGAAGATCAACGGTTGGAGTGAAGGATGCAAAGATCTAACGGCTGAGAAATTGTGGAGGGAAAAATTGTAGAGAGGAAGTCACGGGGGAGCAACTTTAGGAAGTTGGAATCCTGTATCCTGCAACTCGCTTGTGGGAAGGCCGTTGCGAAAAGGAAGTTGCAGAGTGCAACATTGGGTGTTGGAGATCCCGCATCCTACAACCCACCTGTGAAAACTCTGTTGTGGAAACAGTTGCGGAATGACGATTGCGGAGGCAAAATTGCAGGGAGGCAATTTTAACGTAGAATTTGGCCACTAGGATAAATTGGGAAGTCCTGCTAAGTATAGGAGCCACTAGATCTTGGAAGTCCTGGTTGGGTTGACTAAGGTCGATCCCGACCCTGCACCAGTTTTGGTATCAGAGCAGAAAGATATTTCCTGTTGAGAAATTCCATAGTTGAGGTTGTGGGTAGAATTTCTAAAGAATCAAGGAGAAGCACGTGAAAGAGAGAAGTGTAGCCGTAGAAGCTTGGAAAGAGAAAAGAAGAGTGCTCAAGAGGTTCTAGATAGATGACCAACATTGTCGAAAGACCCAGGGCTGAGAAGAGGCTTGGTGAGGTAAGTTGTAACAGTGTGAAAGAGAACTATTATTGCTGAGGCTTAAAGTGAGGAGATGGCTACACGCATTGGAAGAGTGAGAGGTCACGATAGAGGTCAACAAGGGGGGAACGCAGAAGTTCTAGAGGAAATGAGGGAGTTAAGTGCACATCTCAAATCCATGGAAATGAACAGATGAAGAGACCCAGAAGTAGGGGATGTAAGTGAACCTAAGGATGAAGAGCAAAGAGAAGAAGTTGCACCTTTGCAGGAAATACCAGAGTTAAGATATTTCAGATCTATTCTGGGAGTGACTTCAAGGCCAAGACGAGAGTTGCCTACCTATGATGGAAGTCTCATTGCGGAGCATCTCATTTTTTGGAATCAGTGAGCTAGATAAGTGATTTGAGTACGATGAAGTTGAAGAAGACAAGAGAGTCAGATTGGCTGTGACGAGGTTTAAAGGGCACGCATCCTTGTGGTAGGATAGTGTGCAAATAGAAAGGAGGATGAATAAGCCATTAAAGCTAAGATAGAATGGGGGCAAAGATGAGGGCTAAGTTCTCTCCCAAATATTACTAGTTAATTATGTATAGACAAGTACAAAACCTTAGGCAAAGATTGTTAACAGTGAGGGAGTACACTGAGGAGTTTTACAAAGTAAACCTAAAGGATGGATACGTGGAAGAGTCAACAGAGAAGGCTTCTAGATATGTGAATGGTCCAAGGATGGATATCCAAGAAGAGATCAACATGATATCACCCAGAACGATGGAGGAGGCATATAAATGTGCCTTGAGGGCATAAGAAAAGATAGCAAGGAAGCAGAGCTTCAACAGAGGTCGCGGTTGGACCATAGAATGAGGGCAAGCGATTGGAAGAGGAATATTTGGACTATAGAGAGGAGAGTCCAATAACTATAACCAACAAGAGTAGCATGGTAGAGGAGGTGATTCTAGCAGAAGAGGACCTTACCAAGGAGGTAGAGGTAGAGGACAAGGAAGAGAGGCTATCGTTAGGTGCTACAAATGCAACCAGTTGGGGCATAAATCATTTGAATGTCTAGGGTAGGAAGACGTAGGACAGAGAGGAGCCTATGCAGATCACAATGAGCAGAAATAAGAGCAGTTGACAATAGAGGAAGTCTTTCCAGATACAGGAGAGGCTTTGATGATGAACAAGGTCTTGTTGAAATCAGAGAAGGAGTAAGCAGAGCCTGCTCAAAGAAAATCGTTATTCATGACTACATGTAAAGTCCAAGGGAAGTGCTATAAGATGGTTATTGACAATGGGAGTACTGACAATCTTGTTTCCATAGAGATGGTGGAAAAGCCAAGTTTAAAGAAGACCAAGCATCCTGTTCCATACAAAGTATCTTGGTTACATAAAGGACATCAAATCCTGGTGAGTGAGCAATGTGTAGTTGATTTCCAAATAGGTCCATATAAGGATAAGATTATGTGTGATGTGATGCCCATGGATGTTTGTCATATACTGTTAGAAAGACCATCGCAATTTGATAAGAAAGTGACTCATGTTGGTCGAAGTAACTGTCATAGTTTGAGCAAAATGGGATAAAACATGTACTTCACCCTTTACAAGAAGGTGGTACAGCAGGACAGTCAACACCCAAAGTTCTGATGTTGTCAAGAAAGGAATATTTACAACAGTTTGAGAAGGAAGAGTTGAACTATGCGGTAGTATGCAAACCGAGAGTAGTGACGGTGAAGACTAGCGTGACAGATCTACCTGAGGATATTCAGGGGATGCTGAGTGAGTTTAGTGAAATCGTGGTGGATGATTTACCCAATGAGTTACCACCAAGGAGGGATATAAGTCATCAGATTGATTTTATTCCAAGAGCCAGTTTACCAAACAAGGCAGTGTATAGGTTGACACCTCGAGAGAATGAAGAATTGAGGAAGAATTTCCAAGGATTTCTGTAAATGTTTGATGCGGTATGATGTTCCATGAATAATGCTATGATACTTTGATTCTATATGACGATCACTTAAGTTATGATCTCCCTCTATCGGATCCCCATATCCTCCTCTCCCACTGTTGGAAACTCAGTTCTAACAGCTCTCCCTTGAACGCCTTGGGTGAGACCACGTCTGCTCTGTAGACGTTGTTGGACATGGTAAAACCTATCTGGGATGGTGCTCAGGGAGATTGCGCTGTAGGGCATCGAAAGAGTGGTAACCCTTGTCGACGAAGCTTTGTTGGTGGGCTTCGCCAACAAATGGTTCCATTGCTGGGACCAAATTGTAAATAGGAGGGGGATATTTTCTGACATCCGACCTGATCAGATATCGAGGGATGGTTCGATATGAAGTTGTGGGAGTTTACTGAAGCTGAAAACTAGAATCCTAAGCTATCGACGGGCCACTGGTTGGATAGATATATCCATGATGGTCCTCATGAATGGTTCTTTTGTGAATTCCCTATGCTCTTGCATGAATGTTTGGAAAAGTTTGCTAAGTGGAAGACAAAATTTCAAGGAGGAAAGTCGACATCCTGGACTTGATAATTGATCTAGGCGCTGCAAGAAACCAACAACCAGGCATCGCGGGTAGTTGAGGTATGGTTGGATAGTATCTTAGAAGGATACATCACTGAGTTTGTCATTGATACTAATAAATCTTTCAGTGAAGCTGAAAGGGAGTTTTTTCAGTGGACCTCGTGGAAGGTTCTTATTATCGCTACAACTGTCGATTAAGCAACTGGTCTGTGAAAAGGGTATCCTAAAGATGGACCAAGAGTAGTGGAAGTCTGGTGTGCGGGGGATGTAGGCACCATGACAGAAAGGCAAGAAATGCATAAGGAAATAAGGGGTAGATGGGCATGAGTTCTGGTGAGAATTTAAAGGTCGTTGAAGAAACAAGTGGTTGTACAAGGGGAGGAGCAAGGTTTCAAGAAAAGAGGCAGAGGACGAGAGAAGGTCCTGCTGAAGTTGAAGTGTGATACCGTGAAGAACAACCACATGGGACGAAGCAACCTTTTTGTGATGACGAGGACATACAAGCCCAGGCTGCACCCAGAAGAATGATAGGATCGAACTCCAGCAGTAACGTGTCTACTCCTCCATGCACTTCTCCACCACAAGGAAGGAACGCACATTCTACGTCGACTTTCCTGACGTGTCAACAATAGTCTAGTAATAGAGCACCAGTAGGAGGAAGAAGGTCCAGAATGGTGGGAGATGAAATGAAGTTGCCAATATTCAATGGAAATGGCACTGATGATCCAGACCAGTACTGGTTCTTATGTGAAGCGATCTGGACTGCTCGACAAAATATTGATGATGATGTCAAGAAAAGTTAGATAGCCACTACTTTGAGGGGCCATGAATTGGAATGGTTTATGAGATTCACATGGGTGCCTCAGGGAGGTAATGCAAAAACATTGGACAAGATCAGAAAATGGCTATTTGAGGAATTTAAGAAGCCGAAGTCCGAAGCTCAGTGCATTAGTGAATTGAAAGAGATCAAACAATTCCCCAATGAAATGATTTTGGATTTCGATCAGTGATTTAAGACATTGATGGATCCGGTCAATTTTTAGATGAGCGATGTTCAGCATAAAGAATGGTTTATCACAGTGATTGTCCTGCATATTTGTTAACCATTAATGCAACAAAATATTGCGATGCAAAGTGAGGTTCTGGAGACCGTGATGAAATTGGAGGCATCGCCAGTAGGGGAAACTACTATTGGAATGAATCAAATTCAGGCATAGTTGGCCAATTTAATGTTGTAATTGCAAGACATCAAAAAGGCTAAGGAAGATCAAGATGATCTTTGGTGCACCCATTTCCATGAAATCGGACATACCAAGGATACTTGCCTGACATTTCAGAACTATTCACTGTCAAGAGCCCCTAACAGGGTTGAGTGGTGCTAGCGCACCATGGTGTCGCATCTTTCAGTTCTATGGGCATCGACACAAGAACTATGATTACATGCAAAAGATGGTCACCAAAGTAGAAAGTTTGTACTATACATTTTGTCGGTTAGTTGGACATGATGACAAAAACTGCCATGCTTATGATTTGCTCTAGGAAAGGACATATGATTCGTACTTTGTGAAAGGAGAGGACCCCCGGACAACACAAGCATAGCTGTAAGTAGTGCAACCTGCAGCATAGGTACCATATACACCACTGCCTCCATTGTAGTTTTTCCCTACGCAACCACAACAACAGTTTATGGTGCAGCCCCAGTTCGCAGCACAGCTGCAAATGGTGGTACAACCACACTATAACCAAGCACCGTGACTCCAGTATAATTAGCCACAGTATGTTCAAGCCACGCAATATGTCCAGCATCAGTCTAACCCACCTCAGCAACAAATGGCCCAACCACAGTATCAGCAAGGAGGAGTTTCAGGAGGATTCCACAGAGGGTTTAGAGGTCGAGGAGGAGGATTTGGCCACAGGAGAGGATGAGGTCGTGAATCAGTCCAGTGCTATACCTGTGGGGTATTTGGGCATTACCAGAGGGAGTGCCCTCATGCACAGTGCAGATGCTATGTAGCTAGCGATCATAATGTTGAAATTTTCCCTTAGTTGATTGCAAAATGGTAGGCAAGACAAGTTCCTTAGTTAAAGAATGCATAAAACCAGAATCAACCTGCATTCCATGTACAAAACCAGTCGATAATGCAAAACCGGGTCCCACAGCAGTCTCAGAATCAGAACCTACGTTAGATGCAGAACCAACTGATGAATTAACCATTGAATCAGAACCCACCTTTGGTCCAGGGATCAACATTTGCCACTATTCAGGCCGAGCCGTGGATGAAGGATGTCGAAGTGGGGATTGTCACTCGTGCTGGTGCGACAATTGGAGATGATGGACCATGGCTACAAGTTCAGCTCCCTGGTAAGAAGAAGGTCGCATTTGAAATTGCAATAGAGAAATATACCTTCTTTGATGCAAGAAATGAAATTGGGAGAAATCTGGGTAAGTTACCAATTGTTGATATGCCATTTGTTTTCGATCCATCTGCAGAGGTAGGACCATCGTGGTAGTATGGTACCCTGCGCAAGTTATTTGAGACTTGTTTATCACTGGTGAGGGACTCAGATACCCTTGTTGAGCTTGAGGCATTATTGCACCTCCTGGATAAGACAGTGAAGGACCCCACTGTGAATTCCTTGCAAAAAATGAAGACTGGCAAGGAGATGAGGATGAATGTCTAGATTGGAGATTATGATGTTGACTTGGTCATTTTGGACCTTGGGTCAGATGTAAACATCCTAAAAAAGAAAATGTGGCAATTGATGGGAAATCCAATGTTGGGATGGTCGCTGGTACAGCTGTGTTTGATAAACCAAGCGAAGGTTCGGCCCATTGGTCGGGTTTCAAACTTGGTTGTCTACATTGAAGACATGAAAACACGTGCTGACTTTGACGTGATAGAAGTGGTAGGAGATGGTGGTTCCTATCATGCACTACTAGGAATTGGATGGGCTAATGATAGAATGGCAGTTATCAACTTCAAAAAACGTGTTATGACATTTGAAAACCAGGATGTTTGGGTCATTTCTCCTATGGACCCTCAGGAAGGACAACGATATATTGAACCAATAAAGGATGAAGTCGGGAGAAGTTGGGATCATGCTTATAACATCGTTGATGACTATATCCAAACTACTATCAATGGTGAAATTGGATGGCACAGGGCAAGTTCCATCCTTCGACTTTGACGATGCCCTAGAAAATTGGCAGAATCGGTTGCATGAGGTATCATTCAGAAAGTGTAGTTGATTACACAGTCTCTCCGACATGTTGTGACTGAGATTGTCAAGTTGCCTATTTATGAAGGAATTTCAGGACTATCTGAGTTCTTTCAAGAATTTGAAGAGAAAGTGCTTGAACCACAAAGGATATTGGCTCTTGATGTAGCACCGAAGGCTACTCTGGCTCCATGGTGGGCGATGCACAAACAAACGATCCATGACTGGGAGCAGTGCCGTAGATTGATGATGGTCTGCTTTGGCAATGTAGAGGTCTACCATGCTGGGAGATATGATGGATGAAATGACCCCACCAGTCATTTGATCAAATGTCATACGTTATGGACATCACGGCCCAGAGATGAGTGGGTTCACACTTTTGTTCGTACTCTAGAAGAGATGCCAAGATCCTGGTATGTGGCAGAAGAATTGCATAAAACCATTATCACTTGGGAGGAGTTGTCAGTCTTCTTTGTGCAAACGTTTAGCTTCCAGGATGCCAACCCTGAGGCATGTAACTCTTTGCACATTATCAGCAACGTAGTACTAAAAGTCATCCCTGTTGCATATCCCGTTGATCCTCATGCAAATTGCTCCATCCAATCCATGATGATATGCTACAACTTGTCTAGGGAATCTAAAGATGATGATGAGCTACAAAATGTTAATATTCCAGAGTCTGAAGGAAGCCGCGGTGTCGCAACTCCCGACATACCGACGGACTTGATGAACCAGCCACTGAGGATCCAGAAAGTTTACATTGGATCGACAGAAAATCCGAAATTTGCTAATGTCGGAGACTATTGAGGCGAAGAGACGATGACCAAAGTCATAGATCTATTGCATGAATTCCAGGACCTTTTCCCAATGTGATTTTCATAAATGAGGGGAATATACGGCAACTTAGGGGAAATGAAGGTTCCACTAAAGCCAGACGCAAAACCAGTATGCCAGAGGCCGTATAAACTGAACTCGTGATACAAGGATTGTGTGAAAGATGAGATCAATAAGATGCTCGATGCTAGGATCATCGAACCTGTAGAAGAATCAGAGTGGATAAGCCCGATGGTGGTCCAAGATAAGAAGACTGGTGAAATACACATTTGTGTCGATCTGAGAAAGTTGAATGATGAATGTGTGTACGATCCATTCCCGACCCCTTTTACGGATGAAGTCCTAGAAGGTGTAGGCATCCAGGAGGTATATTCCTTCATAGATGGCTTTTTGGGATACCACTAGATCCAGATTGCGAAGGAGGATCACCATAAGACTACATTCATCACCGAGTGGGGTTGTTTCCAATATACCATCATGCCATTTGGGCTAAAGAATGCACCTACTGTATTATCCCGTGTAGTTGTTACTGTATTTAAAGATTTTATTAAAAAAATCCTGCATGTATATATGGATGGTTGGACCGTCTATGGCTTGGTTAAAGACCATCTGGAAAATCTGCGATTAATGTTGGAACGGTTTAGACAACATCATATTGCATTGAATTCAAAAAAATGTATTATGTGCACCCTTTGGCATACTACTTCGGCACATCATATGCAAAGAAGGTCTTTTGGTAGTTCTAGCAAAGATTGCACTGATCCTCAGTTTACCACCATCGACGAATGTAAAGATGCTCTGAGCAACATTGGGACATACAAGATACTATCGCAATTTTATAAGGGGATACACTGCGATTACCGCTCCCATGGAAAAGATGTTAAAGAAATACACTGCGTTTGAATGGACTCCGGAATGTCAAGGAAGCTTTGACACCCTAAAGGCCAAGATGGCCTCTGCACCAATACTGGTTTTTCCTGATTGGAATAAAGAATTCGATGTGCATGTTGATTCCTCTTCTACTATGCTAGGGGTTGTTCTTGTGCAACCAGGCGAAGGAGATTTGGATAATCCAATAGCATATGCCAGTAGAAAGTTATCATTTGATGAACGAAATTATACCAAGATTGAAAGGGAAGGCATGGTGATGGTTTATGCTCTGCAAAATTTCAGGAACTATTTGTTGGGTGGACACTTCAAGATGTTCACTGATCTTTATGCTTTGTAATTCCTAGTCAATAAGACTGTGTTGGGGGGGAGAATCTATAGGTGGTTGCTTTTGTTCCAAGAGTTTGATTTTGAAATAGTGGTAAAGCTAGGATGGTTGAATGCTGGTATGAATCATCTGTCACATGTTGAGAATGGTGAAGAACCAACCAATATTGATGATGGCTTTCCAGATGCGCAATTGTTCCGAGTGGAAGTCACAGATGATCACTATGCGCCAATTGTTCAGTTTTTGTCTACTGGTGTTGCCCCAGCAGACATGTTGATTAGCCAAAAGAAGAAGCTGGTCGTAAAAGCCTTCGATTTTCAACTAATTGCTGGAAAACTATATAAACTTGAACTGGAGGAAATATTGGGACGATGTGTCTCAGCCACATGAGCAAGGTCCCATTATAGAAGAAGCACATGCAAGAATCATGGGAGGCCACTATGGAGGCTGCGCTACTGCATGAAAAGTGTTGCGTGCTGGGATATGGTGAACCACGTTGCATAATGATGCCGCAGACTACGCAAGGAGCTGTGATGTCTGCCAATGGTCTGGTAAACCATTGCGGAGGGATGAGATGCCGCTGGTGCCGCAGGTGACTCTGCAACCGTTTGATAAATGGGTTGTCAACTTTGTGGGTCCCATCAATCCACTAGGTAAGCGCAATGGTGCCTGCTATATCATTACTGCAATTAACTACCTGACTTGGTGGGCGTAAGCTGCACAAGTCATTGATTGTACCGTTGCAATAGCAACATGGTTTATTTTTTAGAACATTGTGACATGATTTGGGTGTCCTAGAATCCTGATGAGTGACCAGGGCAGTCACTTTGTCAACTAGTTGGTAAAAGCGCTAACTGAAGAGCTCCAGATACAACATAAGAAGAGTACGCCATATCATCCACAGGAAAATGGTACTGTTGAGGCCTTCAACAAAATTTTGGAGAAAATGCTGACCAAGGTATGTGACGTTAACCGCAATGAATGGGATTTAAAAATTCTTGCAGTTCTATGGGCCTATCGCACTACTTGCAAATGACTAACAGGTCAGACACCATTTAAGTTGGTTTATGGGCAAGAGGCAGTCATCCCTATGGAATATATCATTTCCATCTTGTGCATTGCCACATCAATGGGCATGGATGATGCAGAGGCATTAGAAGAACGTGCTACAGAATTGATTCAGCTTGAAGAATATCATTTCATCGATAGGTTGCAAAGGATCGACAGAAGGAATGGCATGATCACCATATTAAGCATAAACAGTTTGCAACAGGAGATTTGGTGTTGTTATATGAGAGTAAGTTCATCAAGCATCCATGTAAGTTACAAATGCACTAGTTAGGTCCCTATCTTGTTCAGTCCATTACATCTGGCGGTGCAGTTCAGTTACAACAGTTAAATGGTGCAATGTTGCCGAATCTCATCAACGGGAGTCGCTTGAAGCCATATAGAACTGGGCCAATGATGCGCACCACCTGAAGTATTGAGGAAATAAAAATAAATAAATAAAAAATGAGGATTTTAGTTTAGCAGCTCAAGGCGAGGCCTGGGGGAGAGGCTACGCAAGGTTACAATTGTTAGCAGTAGTCGGTTGACCCTTTGCAATAGTTGTCGGGCTGTGGGGTGGTCAAATCAAGTAATAAATGAAGGTAGTTAAAACAATTGGTTGGCGACGCTTGTTGAAGCGACCCACATTAATGGTTGATATGACCGTTAGAAGCATAAGATCAATGATGGATTTGGCATCATTAATACCCGATTTGGCAATAATCATGAAGTTAGATTTGGTAATGATGGATTTGGAATTGGAAGTGGCTATAAAACACTGCACGGGATGAGTCGGATGGAATTATTCAGTTGCAACAGTAGAGGTAGAAGGTGAATTCTATGCATAGTATTGAGTAGAGTGTTGAGTGAAGTGTAGTTTGAGTTGTTGAGCATCATTTTAGGCTTTGAGGGGTAAGGGATGCTGAGCGGCCTTGACACTATTGAAATTTCAAGTGAGTACAAGTCCCTCGTTCGGCCCATAGATGTGGAAGAGGAAGTCATGAGTATGCTAGTGGGTTCATTGTCCATTCCAAAGAGGAAGTGATAGACTCAGAGATCTAGCCCTACGCCACTAGAGAAGAGGAAAACTCACACATCTGCAAAGGTGTGCGGAGAAGGCACTGCATAGACTGGGCCATCGAGCTCAGGAGCTATTGAGTCCATGGCACCTCGAGGTGTCTCGGTGAATGATATTTTGGGATACGTCGCTCCTACGTGTCCAGGAGCCAAGCCACAATAGTTGTCGAAGAGTCAGAAGTACCCGCCAAAGTTTCCAGCGCTGTTGGGAGGGATGACCTACTCAGTCGACATCATCCCTGTGTTGATCAGGCTCAAGTTCGATGATCATTACCTGATCCTTATTAAAGATGTCTGGGACAAGCCATATGAATCTGTCCATATGGCGCCTGGTGGCTCCATTCAGTGAATTCTGAAACCATGGGCCAGTGGATTAGAAATGTCTGGGTTATTGGGGCTCATCAATATGCCCCATTTTGGCCGTTTGAATGAAGCACATGTGTGTGTAAAGCAATTGTTGGTGTGTTTCCATGGAGGGATGCTTTGGCTAAATATGTCTATCCCTGCCACCATCGACTTAATTATGAGCATTACTAGTTTTCCTAAGGTTGGGGAGCACCCAGCGTAATATATTCATGGAAGAGATATAGATAAGAGACTTGCGAAGCAGCTGAAGGAGTGCTTCGGTTTACAATGGGATGGTTGTGCTTATTGCATTGACAGTATCAACTCGTAGACAATGCGCATTGGTGCAAGAATTCTGTCCAGAAAGGCTGTTCGCGGCAATTGACCAGTCCAATGTAATTCAGGTGTTGTCTCCTGTGCCCAGAAATGTGCTGAGGGGGTACAGATGAATTGGTCTTTATTTTTGTTGAATCAGTTTCTTGAAGATGTGCTTGCTGCTCAAACGAGGTAGTCCTTTTCTTATAGTTGGATTTTGATTCTCAATGATATTATTGCTCATCACTCTTACTGCTTGGATGGAACTAGAGGACTACCAACCAATGGGCATTAAGGAAGTCAAGGTTTTCCACGGTGCCCACTATCAAAACCTATGGTGGGTCGAAGAACCCAGTCGCCAAACAGACAGTGCTATTCATTTCTGGATCTATTGGGAAACATTGCAAGTGGCCACCATTGGTATTCTGAGAGTTTCTCCCTATGTGACGGCCAAGTATCAGCGGATCCTTATATTTTCTAGTGGACCCCACTCCATTCATATTCAGGCCAGGAAAGACCCTGATCAGCAGTGGCTACCATTGCCTTATAAGATCACCATGGAAGATTTGGATGCGATTATGCAAGACTGGTTGGGAGACTGGCATGTCCTGGTGAGTCAAGAGGAGCTAGATAAGGAGCTACCCCTAGAGGTCCCTGAAGAACATGCCCTGCCAGAATCGAGCACCCATGAATCCGACAATAAGTCATCGATGGATCCTGAAGATGCAGCACAGCGCATGCAGGAGGAGACTCACACCAAATGGTGTCAGGAGTACGAGGCGGGAAGTGGTACCAAATTGGGGATGGAAGACCAACTGCAGTGGCTTGTCAAAGCCATCATGGATTCCTCTATGGCTGCGAATATGGCGATCCACAAATCAAACCATGAAGAATTTGGTGCGGTGAGAAATAGACTAGAGTCCATTTTTGATATTTTTTCCAAGAAACCATCGGCATGACCTTTGTTATAGGACAACCTGTCGATCAGAACTAAGCCTCGGGCTAGGAACGTGCAAGTTCCCCCGATTACGATTGACTCCGACAATGAAGAAGTTCACCAGCAGTTGCACCCAATCCAGATTGTGACTTTGGATTTGAACAAATTGTTTGCTACAGTGTTGGTCGAGTTGTAGCATGGCATCGCACTAGAGTTGGCGGCACAACAAAAAGATTTGGTTGAGCGTTATGTCGAGGCCTGAAATATCACCACGAAGCTGCAGAAGGAAGTAAAGGAGCTGCACTAGGTCTGCGTGTAGTTGGCAGAAGAGAAGTTACAAGAAATCAACCAGCTGAAGGAAGCATGGGCCGAGTTGCAGTAGAAGGCTGCTGAAGTGATTACTGACCTCAAGAAAGTGCAAGACCGCCTGATTGTTGAACAAGCGTAGCTATGTGCAAGGTGTAGCGAAGTTGAGCATGCTATTTCTGATGCCTGCTAGAACATTTTTGACAACAGAATAGGGCTCACCCCAGTCGTGCAGGCCAAGCGATTGGGGAAGACTCTGGTTTAGCTTCAGGAAAATAACTTGCTGCTCTAGGCCCAGGTACAACCCACAACACTGCTGAAGTGAGTTGCAGAGCACAAGACCTCCATTGAAGAGATTGCCACTCAGTTCCGCACCATGGATCAAGAGGCTAAAATGGTTATGGAGGTGACCACACAATTTTGGCAAATTATTGTTCAGTATGAGAAACTTGATCAGTTGATTGCACAGGTGCAAGAGGCAGAGGATCAATTGAAAACCCTGAAGACGTCACTGAAGGCCATGCTGCTGATGGTGCAGATCACCCAGGCAACAGAACTGAAGGATATATAACAGCGAGCTTCCAGGGCACAAGAACGCCAGCAAAAGCGCGACGAGCAGCTTGACGAATTCCAAGAAATTGGTGGCCAGTTGGCTGTTAAAGTCGTCACCACGCTCCATGCCATTCAAGAGAATTGATAACTAGTCGACAGCAAGGCTAGTGAGGAGCACCCCATCCAACAAAATTTGACTAGTCATCAGAGTATGGCCAGTAAAGTCTAGCTACAGGTTCGTGAAATTGCGCAGCAATTTGAAGATTTTAAGGACAAGACTTCGGCACACACCCTGTCAACTTGACATGGCTTGAGGGCGAGCCACAAAACTGTGTTGGGGGCCTATTGGCAAGGGGTTTGGGGTAAGTGAGTTGCGTAGCGTCGCGGCAGCTGTGCAAGCTCATGTGGTACCACACAAGGGAAGATAGCCACACTAAGCGGGAAAATAACCGCTTTTTGAATATTTTATGTATATTTTAACCAATTTTTGTTACAATAGGTCAGTGGCAGTTAGAATTCAGTTATTAGTGGACCCTTGATGTAAAGGCATAAGCCTATTTATAGATCTATTTTGGGGCAATTGAAAAGGAGAGTTGTGTGTGAGCAGTTGTGAACAATTGTATGTGATTGCATGCATGAGAGTAAGGGATAAGATCTGGTGCGATCTGCTTTATGGAGACTTTTCTGTTTTGACTGTGATTTTATTTGGGCTTCTTCCTGATGTATACAGTCTCCAGGTTTGGAGAAGGATTGTGTAATGTGGCAAATTTGTGCAAGATTAATATATGATGCGATGAGTATGGCTCAATTATTGTCTGTTGTTATAGATCTTTTATGATGTTGCGACTTTGTTTTGTTACAATGCAATGATATAGATGCGATTCATTTTCTTCTTGCTGCCTTAATGCGATCTGTTCATTTTAAGTTGATGCAATCTATGTTTCTGTAATTGTTTGATGCGTTATGATGTTCCATGAATAATGTTGCGATACTTTGATACTGTATGAAGATCGCTTAATTTATGATCTCCCTCCATTGGATCCCCATATCCTCCTCTCCCACTATTGAAAACTTGGTTCTTATAGCTCTCCCTTGAACACCTCGGGTGAGACCTCGTCTACTCTACAGATGTTGCTGGATAGGGTAAAACCTGTTTGGGACAGTGCTCAAGGAGATTGCACTGCAAGGTGTTGATAGAGTGGGAACCCCTATCGACGAAGCTTTGTTGGTGGGATTCACCAACAATGTCAAATAGAACTATCATCTAACTATTTCAGTCAAAGCATACTTCAAATACTAAAGAAACAGAACTTAAAAAAATTTCAAAAAACACTAAAAACGAAACTATGGGCTGAATGACAGACTAAACTATAGGTCTGAAAGGGGTGACTGAATGATAGTTTAAACAAGATGTCCAAATGACAGTGTGCACAATTAAAATAACCGAAAATAACCTAAATGATCTAATCTTTAGCTGAATTTGTGCACATGTAAATACAATGCAGGGAGGTGGTAAATAAACCTACTTATTGATCAAATTCGATAATGAAATAAACTTAAACAAATTCATAAAATAAATCATTATGTATTAATAAAAAAACTGAAATTCAAAATGCATAAGCTTAGAACATAATGGAAATAAACATGATTCAATTTATTCTAATCTTGATAAAAGCAGTCTATTCTATCTACTTGCAAATAAAACTGAACAATAAACTGGAAATGAGATAACTGAAAGCAAATTCGAAAGCAAACTATGTGCACAACTAATTATTTAACTTCAGAAATAACATGCATTACAGGAAATAAATGAAAAATTACATCAATCTAATGAAAACAAGCTAAACTAGCTACAACAGAAAGAAGAGAATGAAATTACACAAAAGAATGAACCTCTGGTTGATGAGGGGCCCTTTCAGCAATCAGGGGTGGTGCTTGGCTAATGCTTACATGAACACAATCATCAACAACAAAGCATACAGTTCTTATTAAAGAATATGGAAAAAAAGTATAGAGTTCTTCTCTTCAGAAAACGACTGTCTAACTAATGAAATGATCAACCCTTTAGCTCTGTGCATGGAGGTGTTTATATACAATGTTTACAGGGATGAGCAAGTCAACCCTTTAGTGGTCGAATTCTCTCTAAATTTAGTCAACCATTATGGCGTCTAACTAATCAATCTTAACCGCACAACACCATTCCTTCTCCTTCGTGCGCCAGCTCTCTTCATTCTATGATGTGGCACACAAGCTCCTTCGTTAGCGTGAATGGTGGAGTGGTATCAGCCAAAAGAAAGCACACTGGTGAGTCTTATAGAAAAGGAATCACTTCATCATCCAAACGCATGGACTGTTGGTGTGGTGTCGAGTAGAGGCAGCATGATAGAGAATATTATAGAACAGGAGCTTCTCCATCACTCGAACGCATGGAAAGCAGGTAGTTTGCAGATTGTTTCAACATCTTAATACCTGAAATCGATTTTCAACAATGCGCGGTTGGTTCAACAAATTGAACAATGAGCTAGACCGTGAGTTGGATATGTTGTGCACATATCTAGGATTAAATGCGATGTATGTTTGCTGGTGCGCTAAGGACTAATGTCTGTAGTAACAACATTTTAATATCTAAAAACTTGCCAACGAGTATCGTGCAGCGTGCTAGACGTGCTGTGCGCATGGCTAGTTGAATGCATGTTTGTTGTTAATTCATCCAAAAAAACTACATAACCTGCAAACAAATATACATATAAATTAATATATCAAATGTGCTTCAAACAGAGTCAATTTTAATCAATAAAATCGTAAAATGATAATAATAAAAGGATTTTACATAAACCTTAAATACATTCATACTTGGGGCTGAATAGTGATCCGCGTGATAGAAAATATGTAAAAATATAACAAAACATATGTCTAAATGAGTAATTTAACTGCCAAAAATGATAACAAATCTGGGATCAACAGTTGCGTATTT
>LPNX010734316.1:0-11370 GCA_001517045.1 Pseudotsuga menziesii
GGCCTTTTGGTCAATTTTGCTTCAATGTGTGTATGCTGCTTTCCTATTTTTCTTTCTGTGCATTGTGGAGATGTCTATGGGTAGTGATTCTGTTGGTTAAAATAATCTCATTATGTGGATGATGTATTTGTACTTGTTGCAATGCACATTGGTAAAATATGAATGTTTTTCCAGAATAAAAATAAACGATTCCTCTAGTAGGTTCTCTGGGAGGTGTCCAAAGTTTGGCTGGTTTATTGAAAATTCTTGCCGGTTGGTTGGTTGGCTGCTTTTGGTTCTGCATGTATGGAAGCTTTTAGGTACGAAGACCCTTAGGAAGAAAAGGAAGGATGTAGTCCAAGTTTCCAAGACAAATTTCAAGCAACTTTCAACTACTTCCTTCTGGCATTCATGCATTACTAGTGTTTTTCATGCAAATGCATTTTGGGTATTTTGCATTTGGTTCATTTCCAAAAATCTTATTTTAACATGAAATTGTGCTTGAGAATTCATTTTTTTTACACCGTATGGCAGATGATGGAGTTGTATGTCATCCAGATCGACAAGTTACTGCATCTAAATTATCAAATAGAGGTATTTAGAAGTTGGCTTCTTTGAAGTTGGTTAATTTTCTTCTCTTGATGATAGTGTAGCTTTATTCAAATTTGTTCAGCATGCTGTTTTTTAAGTATAGTATTTTGAAAGATTGAGATATTTTGTATGTATTAGCAGTGGTAGAGCCTGGTCGTACTCGTACTCTTGTTGCAAGTTGGGAAACACGAGAGAAATCTCTCACTGCAGACACACCTGTACTGGTCAGTGGTCGTCCCACCACAAGTTCTGGACTGGACATGAGCTCATTCATTCTGGTACGGAATGTTTAATTTCTCACAAGTTGGAAAACATTCATATAATACCAAACTTTCTTCAAGATGACTGTCCACACTCTTTTGGAAGTGTGTTTGTTTAAATTATTCTTCTATTTCAGATTTGGCATTTGACCTTCCTGAAATCTCTTAGTTTTTTGGCCATTGCTTCTTAACATTGGTGATCGTGTATTGTTAGCGCAGAGAGGAATCCAAGGGACTTCTGAAAGTGACTGGACAGTTAGTGATGACAATAGTTCTATAGAAGAACTCATGCAATAGCACAATACATTTACAAACATTCTTCAAACCCGCTTGACTAAGTTGCAGGTAATAATGAGGGACAATTTTATGACTTATCTTGACAGCCATTTGTATGAATATGTACAACATATTTTAAGAAAATGATATTCTCCTGGTCATTAAGACATAAAATTATATTCTTTGATTTATCATTTGCACTAGGGAAATTCTCCGTCCGATGGTATTTCATCCTCTATCCTTTTTGGCTTTACTTTGCTAGCTAGGGAAACAGTGTTCTATAAACTGGACTTTCAAGCTCATGTGTTTTTCCTGTGTTTTCATAGCTATGGAGCTAGACGACGTGGATTACGATGAATCTTTCCAGGAGTGCCTTGAAATTTTGTAGAATGCCTCCAAAAACTGGCCTGGTACCATGGAGGATTGTGTGTAGTGAGATGTAGTTGTTACCAACTATCCTTTTTACGCAGAATTTGTTACGCACTGTGTAATAGTTGTTACCAACTGTGTCTTGACTAATGGCGGTTTCAATGACATAGTTTCACTGCCATAGGGTTGTAATGGAAACATGGGCTTATGAATGGCCATTTATAATATAGCCTATAGGTGCAGTTATCTTGTATGCGCTTTATAAATGCAATTATCTTGTTACGCACTGTGTAATAGTTGTTACCAACTGTGTCTTGACTAATGGCGGTTTCAATGACATAGTTTCACTGCCATAGGGTTGTAATGGAAACAGGGGCTTATGAATGGCCATTTATAATATAGCCTATAGGTGCAGTTATCTTGTATGCGCTTTATAAATGCATACAGCATATGAAGGTATTTTTTTTGGATGGGTACTACAAAATTTACTGTGAAAGCTGATAATACTGCTGAAATAATGTATGTGAAAAATATTTTAGTTAAAACTTTTAATTGTTAATTTGTTTTAAGCTTTGTGTTTGATTACTGAAGTTTGTTTATTTACAAAATTTAAGGTTTATAAATGATATTATTATCTTTAATTTGGATATGATCAATGAAGATATTTATATGATAAACTGTTACTGTTAAAAGAATACTTATATGAGGAATATATCAATTATTAGTCAATATCTTTGGTTAGTAATTACATATCTTATATGTTCAATAAATTTATATTTCTTTCTTTCTTTGTGATGTATATTTCTTTCTTTCTTTCTTTGATTTATACAGTTCTAAATAGATCTTCATTAAATCTAGTATCCCTAGCCTCTGGAACTGAGACTGAGTCACCCAGAATTTAATTAGGAGCAGTTTCACTAACCTATGTAACTGTGTAAATATTTTTTTTTTTTTTTTAAATCACTGCCGTTGCTTAAGCGACGCCTATAGCTGTCGCTTATCCTACGCTTATCAATTATTTCCGTCGGTTAAGCGATGCTTCCAAGTGTCACATATCCGACGCTTCGTCCTATCAGTGTCGCAAATTCGACGCTTATACGTGTCGCAAATTCGACGCTTATACGTGTCGCAAATGCGACGCTTAGTCCTATCAGTGTCGCAAATCCGACGCTTAATCCGCCTCTCCGTCACTTAAGCGACGCCTGTGGGTCTAAAAGTTTTTAAAAATTTCTGTCATTGTCGCTTAATAAGTGTCAGATAACCGACGGTTTAAATTCAAGCGACGGTTAATTAAGTGTCGCTTAAGCGACGGTTGCTTAAGTGTCACGTAATCGACGCCACTTTTTCGACGCTTAAAAAAAATTCAAAGTGTCGTACATGCGACAGGGAAGTGTCGAAAATCCGACATGACCGCCGTCGGATTTTTGGTCAAAATGTAGTAGTGAGTTATGAGAAACCCTAGCTTCAGAAACCACCGTAGATGGAGCGTATCGAGCAATGGACAGGAGGGAGAGGACCCCTAGATAAAATCCCATGTCACGAATCCAACGGAATCGATGGTTCGTCGATCGGAGGCCCGAGCATCGATCTATGGCGAGTTGCAAGTCACCTCCAGATATCGTTCAGGGACACCTGGTGGACTTGGGCCTGGTGCGCAAAAAACCTCACGG
Organism: Pseudotsuga menziesii; assembly: GCA_001517045.1. NCBI lineage: Eukaryota > Viridiplantae > Streptophyta > Pinopsida > Pinales > Pinaceae > Pseudotsuga > Pseudotsuga menziesii. Next base: position 3,146 of record LPNX010734316.1, read on the forward strand.
AGCGGAAATTTTGAATTCTGTCAATTCCTGCTAGTGTGTTTGGGCATGGGAAATATGGCAATTCCAAGCACATCCCCACCATTCATGGCTTTCCAGCTTTGGTCCTCATTGGTGTGACTGCATTGTCCCCTACTAAGCGAAACCCTAGCTTCAGAAACCACCATAGACGGAGGGCATCGGAAAATGGATAGGAGGGAGAGGCCCCCCCTAGCTAAAATCCCACGTCATGAATCCAACGGAATCAACGATTCATCGATCGGAGGCCCAAGCATCGATCTATGGCGAGTTGCAGGTCACCTCCAGATACCGTTTAGGGACACCTGGTGGACTTGGGCCCGGTGCGCAAAAAAACTCACGGAGTGGCAATTTTGAATTCTGTCAACTCCTGCTAGTGTGTTTGGGCATGGGAAATATGGAAATGCAAACTGCACCCCCACCATCCATGGTTTTCCAGCTTTGGCCCTCATTGGCGTGACTGCATTGTCCCCTACTGAGCGAAACCCTAGCTCCAGAAATGACCGTAGATGAGGGTCACCTAGCAATGGATGGGAGGGAGAGCCCCCCACCCCCCCCGCTAAAATCCCATGTCATGAATACAACGGAATTGACGGTTCATCGATCGGAGGCCCGAGCATCAATCTGTGGACTTATCCAATTGGTACAACAAATACACCAAAACATGATAGTTGCATAATCATAGCTAAACATGACACCGACATAATCAAGTTGTTCCATGTGATAGAACAAGAACCCTTCATCAATTTCATACTAGTAGCTAAACCTAAACCCTCCCATAGACCCAATCCAACTAGTATAGGAGCGAATGGTCGTTGAACAAGTATCACGGCAAGACATGTCATATTCATAGAAATGACCAAAATGGCCAAGGTCTCATGTGACCAAAAATCAATTATCAAGATATGTTTGCTTTAAAGAAAAAGAAATGACCAAGGTCTCATGTGGCCAAAAATCAATAATAAATCAAAGGGAATTAAGATAGCGGTACAAACACCAACGTAAACTCAACACTTTCAATATTGGCATATAAAAGGGGTGTAAAATGCTTCAAGTATTGATTCCCACTTCCAATTTGAAGTCGATAATTTCTCCACATCCAACACGTGACAAAAGATAAATTCCATTCATCTCATAAACATGATGAATTAATTGAGAGAATATCCCAACAAAGCCACTCAAAAGGAACATATCCATTATCTAGGGTTTCCTAATTATTGACTTGTGCCAATGCCCGGAATTCTTCATTTTCGTTGATAAAAAACTTTAGTGACTTCAATGAACATAATGAATATAGGTCGAATCAGGCATGTTGTTTCGAAAACAAGCAAAAGGGAAAGCTTCCAATTCAAAACTAAAAGGATCCTTAAGTTTCGAGAGGACAATTAAGTCCATTTTTCGATTATAAAAAATAGTTATAAGGAATCCAACTCATTGCATTTGTTTGAATGGTGTCTAACATCGATTTGGGTGAAGATCAATGACCAATTTAAATAGAGAAAAATGATTAGTTTTGGTTTATTCATATGGGATCATTCCTAATATCTCAAGAATGACGAGAACCAATAGAAATGAGATATATATAATGAGATCAGTAAACAATACAAGGGATGGCCAATGCACAAAGAAACCAATTAAATGAACAAATAAATAATTAAAATAGTGTGTTGTGGTTAACCCAACAAGGCATTGATGATTTAATATGCAAAAAAATTAGAACTCCTAAATCAACATAAGAAACTTGGGAAATTTTGGAAATGGCCTATCAAGGCACTAATAAAGTGAAACATGTCCAATTATAGAGTCTTAAAATAGAATTTGAGAATTTGAAAATGAAGGATTATAAGACAACAAATCAATTTATGGAAAGGGTAATGGAACTCGTCAACTAGCTAAGAATTCATAGAGAATATTTGACTAACTAGAAGGCTATGAAATAGGTTAAGAATCCTTCCTAAGAAACTTGTCATTGTAGTATAGCCATTGAAGAATGCAAAGGACCGTCACATCTATCAAGAGAAGAGTTGATGGGATCATTACCATCTCATGAATCTATAATTGATTTGGAAAAAAATACTCTTGAACATTCCGTACACAAGCAATTATCATCAAAGGAAGTGGAACAAATAATAGAGGCACGGGAAGATTTAACATGAACAATACATAGAGATACATCAAGTGAAATACACCATTGAACAAAATATTTTTACTCCAAATCCCTCCTCAAAGGTGAAATACACCATCTAATATGTAGAAATACATCAAGTAATTTGTCCTCAACCCCGAGGGATCTAAAAGTTGAATTATGCCTCTAGTTATGAGAAACCCTAGCTTCAGAAACCATCGCAGAATTAGGGTATCAAGCAATGGACAGGAGGGAGAGGCCCCCCCTAGCTAAAATCCCACATCACAAATCCAACGGAATCGACGGTTCGTTGATCGGAGGCCCGAGCATCGATCTATGGCGAGTTGCAGGTCACCTCCAGATATCGTTCATGAACACCTGGTGGACTTGGGCCCGGTGTGCAAAAAACATCACGGAGCGGCAATTTTGAATTCTGTCAACTCTTGCTAGTGTGTTTGGGCATGGGAAATATGGCAATTCCAACTGCACCCCCACCATCCAACCCCCACCATCCGTGGCTTTCCAGCTTTCACCCTCGTTGGCGTGCCTGCATTGTCCCTTACTGAGCTAAACCCTGGCTCCAGAAACCACCGTAGACGGAGGTCACCGGGCAATGGACAGGAGGGAGAGGCCCCTCCCTAGCTAAAATCCCATGTTACAAATCCAACAGAATCAATGGTTCATCGATCAGAGGCCCGAGCATCTATCTATGGTGAGTTGGAGGTCACCTCCAGATACCGTTAAGGGACACCTGGTGGACTTGGGCCCGATGCGCAAAAAACCTCACGGAGCGGCAATTTTGAATTCTGTCAACTCCTGCTAATGCGTTTGGGCATGGGAAATATGGCAATGCCAACCGCATCCCCACCATCTGTGGCTTTCCATATTTTGCCCTCGTTGGTGTGACTGCATTGTCCCCTATTGAGCTAAACCCTAGCTCCAGAAACCACCGTAGAAGGAGGTCACTGGGCAATGGACAGGAGGGAGAGGGCCCCTCCTAGCTAAAATCCCATGTCACGAATTCAACGGAATCAATGTTTTGTCGATTGGAGGCCCAGACATCGATCTATGGTGAGTTGCAGGTCAACTCCAGATACCGTTCAGAGACACCTGGTGGACTTGGGCCTGGTGCGCAAAAAACTTCATGGAGCGGCAATTTTGAATTCTGTCAACTCCTGCTAGTGTGTTTGGGCATTGGAAATATGGCAATGCCAACCACACCCCCACCATGCATGGCTTTCCATCTTTGCCCCTTGTTGGCGTGACTGTATTGTCCCCTACCGAGCGAAACCCTAGCTTCAGAAACCACCGTAGACGGAGGGCATCGGGAAATGGACAGGAGGGAGAGACCCCCCCTAGCTAAAATCCCATGTCATGAATCCAACAGAATCGATGGTTCATCGATCAAAGGCCCGAGCATCGATCTATGACGAGTTGCAGGTCACCTCCAGATACCGTTCAGGGAGACCTGGTGGACTTGGGCCCGGTGCTCAAAAAACCTCACGGAGCAGAAATTTTGAATTCTGTCAACTCCTGCTAGTGTGTTTGGGCATGGGAAATATGGCATTGCCAACCGCACCCCCACAATCCATGGCTTTACAGCTTTGGCCCTCGTTGGTGTGACTGCATTGTCCCCTACCGAGCGAAACCCTAGCTTCAGAAACCACCATATATGGAGGGAATCGGGCAATGGACAGGAGGGAGAGGTTCCCCCCCAGCTAAAATCCCATGTCATGAATCCAATGAAATCGACAGTTCATCGATCGAAGGCTCGAGCATCAATCTATGGCGAGTTGCAGGTCACCTCCAGATACCATTCAGGGACACCTGGTGGACTTGGGCTTGATGCAAAAAAAACCTCACGGAGCGGCAATTTTGAATTCTGTCAACTCCTGCTAGTGTGTTTGGGCATGGGAAATATGGCAATGCCAACCGTACCCCCACCATCCGTGGCTTTCCATCTTTGGCCCTCGTTGGCGTGACTGCATTGTCCCTTACCGAGCGAAACCCTAGCTTCAAAAACCACCATAGATGGAGGGCATCGGGCAATGGACAGGAGGGAGAGTCCCCCCCCTAGCTAAAATCCCGCGTTATGAATCCAACGAAATCAACGGTTCATCGATCGGAGGCCCGAGCATCGATCTATGGCGAGTTGCAGGGCACCTCCAGATACCGTTTAGGGACACCTCGTGGACTTGGGCCCAGTGCGCAAAAAACCTCACAGAGCGGAAATTTTGAATTATGTCAACTCCTGCTAGTGTGTTTGGGCATGGGAAATATGGCAATGCCAACCGCATCCCCACCATCCATGGCTTTCAAGCTTTGGCCCTCGTTGGCATGACTGCATTGTCCCCTACCGAGTGAAACCCTAGCTTCAGAAACCATCATAGACGGAGGGCATCGAGCAATCGAGAAGAGGGAGACCCCCCCCCCCTAGCTAAAATCCCACATCACAAATCCAACAAAATTGACGGTTCATCGATCGGAGGCCCGAGCATCGATCTATGGCGAGTTGCAGGTCACCTCGAGATACCGTTGAGGGACACCTAGTGGACTTGGGCCCGGTGTGCAAAAAACCTCACAGAGCAGAAATTTTGAATTCTATCAACTCCTGCTAGTGTGTTTGGGCATGGGAAATATGGCAATTCCAACCGCATCCCACCATCTATGGCTTTCCATCTTTGGCCCCCGTTGGCGTGACTACATTGTCCCCTACTGAGCGAAACCCTAGCTTCACAAACCACCGTAGACGGAGGGCATTGGGCAATGGAGAGGAGGGAGAGGCCCCCCCATAGTTCTTATGTCATATTCTAGGTTTACATGCATGGACCATCAACCCCATAGAAAATTAATATGGCATAAGACCCTAAATTTATTTTGCAGACCATGTTATAGGCCACCATATCTCTCTTGTAAGGTAAAGTAATTATGTGTAGGGACCTACTCATGGACCATGAAAACATAAGGTCCTATATTTTTCCTTATGCCATGTAATGGTCCTCAAGATCCATCCCTAGTGTTCCCCCCCTCAATGTATGGTCCATGATCCATAAAAACATATGTTAGGCCATAATACATTAGTGTTCTTCCTCTCATGTTCCTAGGGCCCTAACATGCATCGATGATGCACAAATGCTCATGATCGCACCCATATTAAATATGTAGGAAAAATACTATCTTTATATGATATTTTTGGTGGTTTTAAACCTTGTGCACGATCCATGAGCACTAAAGGACTATTTTACACACTAAGATACTAGTGCTCATCTAACCATGTCTCAAGCCTCGAGATCCATCCCAGATGTGCAAGGCCTTTAACATTTGTCTTTGGGGATCATGGGAAATGTATGGATTAACCCTAGGCCACCACATATACCCTATATAAGATATATTTGTATGATGATTTTGATATAATGGTGCTCATTTCAAGGTTTTAAATAAAACAAATTATTCTCATATGCCAATCCACTATCTATCATCAAACAAAAAAGTATTAAAGGATTAACATTAACCCTTGGGGTTCATGGGACATGCATGGTGTTGACATAGCCATTGCACATGTCCTGTATAATGAATATTTGACCTATAAGTGGGATATGGATGTCATTTCAAGGTTTCCTGTGCTATATATGTGTTCACGGAATATTAAGTCATGGTATTGAGAAAATTTGAGGGGTGAAATTTCTCTGGTGCCCATGAAGATACTTTAGAGTAGAATAACGTTTTGAGCCAACAACCTACATTTTTTGGCATTGGCATTGATGATGATGAAGGTGATGATGATGATGATGATGATGAAGGTGATGATGAAGGTGTTGGTGTTGATGATGATGATGATGATGAAGGTGATGATGAAGGTGTTGATGATGATGAAGGTGTTGATGGTGATGATGATAATGATGAGGATGAGGATGATGATGATGATGAAGGTGATGAAGATGATGTTGATGGCGATGGTGATGATGTTGATGGTGATGATGATGACGATGGTGAGGATGATGATGATGATGATGATGAAGGTGAGGATGATGATGATGATGAAGGTGAGGATGATGTTGATGGTGATGATGATGATGAGCATGATGATGATGAATGATGATGATGAAGGTGATGTTGATGGTGAGGATGATGATGAGGATGATGATGAAGGTGATGATGATGATGAGCATGATGATGATGATGATGATGATGATGATGATGAAGGTGATGACGATGATTTTGATGGTGATGGTGATGATGTTGATGGTGATGATGATGATGAAGGTGAGGATGATGATGATGATGATGATGAAGGTGATGATGGTGATGATGATGAAGGTGATGATGAAGGTGTTGATGATGATGATGAGAATGATGATGCATAGAGGAATTTTGGGGTCTAAAATGGGCCTCCTAAGGAAAATAATAAAATAATAGCTAAAATAATAAAATAATAGTTAAAATAATAAAATAATATTGATTAATTTTGGAGGAAGAAAGAAAAAAACTACTTTTTGTGTTCGTATTTTCGACATATCTCCCTGTGTTTTTACTCAAATTTTGATAGGGAGAGCTCATTGGATGTAGAATTTGATTCCGCATCCAATGAGTATCCACACTGCATACTTTTGATGGACCTCGCTACCCCAAAAACAAGAAATACCTGAAAAAACATGATGATGATGTCATCATCATGTTTTTTTAGGTATTTCTTGTTTTTGGGGTAGCAGGATCGATCAAAAGTATGCTGTGTAGGTACTCGTTGGATGCGGAATCAAATTCCGCATCCAATGAGCCCTCCTGATCGAAATTTGAGTAAAAACACAATGCGATATGTCGAAAATACAAACAAAAAAAGTAGTTTTTTTTAATGACAAATATGTCAATTCAACCATTATGGTTGACTTATTTTATTGAAATTCTATTGGTTCTTGAATTCCAACTCACAAAAACTTATTTTGGCACGTTTTCTTATAAGGCCCATTTTAGACCCCAAATTTCCTCTAATGATGGTGTTCATGATGTTGATGGTGATGGTGAGGATGATGATGATGATGTTCATGATGTTGATGGTGATGATGATGATGTTCATGATGTTGATGGTGATGATGATGATGTTCATGATGTTGATGGTGAGGATGATGATGGTGATGATGATGATGATGATGAAGGTGAGGATGATGTTGATGGTGATGATGATGATGAGGATGATGATGAAGAATGATGATGATGAAGGTGAGGATGATGTTGATGGTGATGATGATGATGAGGATGATGATGATGAATGATGATGATGAAGGTGATGTTGATGGTGAGGATGATGATGATGATGATGATGATGATGAAGGTGATGATGATGATGAGCATGATGATGATGATGAGGATGATGATGTTCATGATGATGAAGGTGATGAAGATGATGTTGATGGTGATGATGATGATGAGCATGATGATGATGATGAGGATGATGATGTTCATGATGATGAAGGTGATGAAGATGATGTTGATGGTGATGGTGATGATGTTGATGGTGATGATGATGATGAGGATGATGATGATGAATGATGATGATGAAGGTGAGGATGATGTTGATGGTGATGATCATGATGAGGATGATGATGATGAATGATGATGATGAAGGTGATGTTTATGGTGAGGATGATGATGATGATGATGATGAAGGTGATGATGATGATGAGCATGATGATGATGATGAGGATGATGATGTTCATGATGATGAAGGTGATGAAGATGATGGTGATGGTGATGGTGATGATGTTGATGGTGATGATGATGATGAAGGTGAAAACCAACAATCTATTGTCTTGGAGGGACAATTCAACGTATTTACACAATAAATTTGAATATGTTGAAAGAAGATGGGGATGATGATGATGAAGGTGATGATGATGATGAGCATGATGATGATGATGAGGATGATGAGGATGATGATGATGATGATGATGAAGGTGATGAAGATGATGTTCATGGTGATGGTGATGAAGTTGATGTTGATGATGATGATGATGAAAACCAACAATCTATTGTCTTGGAGGGACGATTCAAGGTATTTACACAATAAATTTGAATATGTTGAAAGAAGATG
>LPNX010734316.1:11742-62723 GCA_001517045.1 Pseudotsuga menziesii
TTTGTACCTAAAGGTTTGTACCAATGATTAAGTTGGTAAATTGATACACACTTGCACCTGGTTTGTAATCCCTGTAAACATATCCACTCTTCTTTCTTGCATTGTTGTCATGTGTTTGGTATTCACCTTTAACAACCATAGACCCAGTGGGGAAGTGGTTGTTTTCATCATCAGTCATGGACATAATGAGGGTTTGCTTTCCCTCTATACAACGTGCCAACCAGTAATCACCACCCCATTCACTATCTTTTGAGGCAACCACTGCGTATATGTGTCCTGCATAGTATGATTGTAGGTATATGATCAATTTTTTTTTGTGTGATATAAGGCCATTAATGTGAGTTTCAAGACTACGCAAATTTAACAAAAAAATGTTAAGGAAATGCATCATACCAGGTTGTACAAGGTCTGATACATGATCAAAATCTATAGAAATAGATGATTGGTCTTCTTCCAACGGAGTTAACTCAACAATTGCAAGCTAATCAAGTGGAAGTGATATGAAATCCCATCCATCAACCCAATCCAATGATTCACACACATCCTAGTCACCATCACAACAAGGTGGGCAAAAACAAGTGATTTTTCTGGTCCAAGTTTCAAATACTGGGTTATCAAAACTTCGAACCGAATGAAATCCAGGAATAGTCTTGCATTCCCATGCATGTGAACGATCTATGTCTACCACCTCCCAAAAAAATATTTCCATATGTCTCTTTCTTGTGGATTCTTCTCACATAGCTGATTCCTCTCCCATTACTGACGTGCACCACCTGACTATAGATTGAGCATTTCGAATAGTAGATATTGTAGATAATTTCAATTCCTCTCTTCGTAGGGTTGTTTTGAAACATGCTCCGGCTCCATCATGCTCTCCTTTACCATGCCCAGTCTCAAAATAGTTCCACATATGTGGAACTTTGTAGTTTTTATGCAATGAACACAACCATTGAAATATGAGTGCATTTTTGAACTTACCAGCACATCCATCAGACCAAATCCAGTGTTGATCCATCTGTATGTTCCTACCCTTCAAATGATCATAGAACATGATGAAGCAATGAAGTACATAGTGGAAGTCATGGCACCTATCATCACTTATGTAGAAGTGATATTCCTTTAGAATTTCTCTTTGCTCTTCACTACTGTTCAAGCCATGCCTATATGTGATATGCACCATCAAGGAAGCCTGCTCAAAGTGATAATACTGACTTTGGATCTCATTTTGAGGTTGCAGAGTGTAGTTCTCGGCAAAATCAACAACTGAAAGTATAGTACCACAAGGAAATGTATCTCTGCATATTCTAAACTTCTCATCCTGCCATCGTGCCAAGTGGACATGCTGAACATATTGACGTGTCTTTTCAATAAATTCCTTAACGAAGACACTAACTTGTACCTGTTGACACAAAATGTTCTCAATATCAGGTTCTTATGTAAGTAAGGAATGAAATGCAACTGTTCTAAACATAATTTTATAGATACATGCATGTACCTGAGATGTCACCAATTGTATTTTTTTGCTTTCTTTCCCTGGGACTATTTCATAGCTGATATATTTGAAACTTTTCATGTCTGTAACCGTATTCCCAAATTCATTGTCTCCAGTCTCATGCATACATTGGCTCAATAATGCCATTCCAGCACAGTTGGAGAAAGTTCCATCCAAACAGGATTTTGCATAGTAAGTTTTCCCCTCAAGCCTATTGCACATGATACTATGAATGAATTCTCTTGATGAGGTCGATGGTATTGTCAAGGAGCAATCATGCACATGGTTAGTATGCAACACACGACGAATGTACAAAAATGTTTCATAGTAATATTCATATTCTACATGGTTTCTACAACAACAAGTGTTACGAAGAGTATTTATTCTAACATACCAAGGCTTACATTTCTCAAAAGATCTTTGCCCCAAATTCAATCGTCTATGTTCATTCCTAAATTTCTCGTATAGTTCTGTCTGTGTTATATCAAGAAAATGCTTAATATGTGGTTCACGATCCTTTGAACCCCTTCTCAGTTTTAGTACATCCTTCTAGTTTGAAGAAGGCCTTGTGTGATCATGCCAAAAACTTTGCACTAGTCCCTTTACTGCATCAACTAGCTTCATGTCACGATGTGGCAATCAACCAATAAAGGCCCAAAAATATGTCTGGCCGGTTGTTTCTAGATGTTCTCTGCTAATAGAATACCTACGGAGGGTTTTTACATTCAAATTAACTAGTTTAGATGTAGGCTTGAGAAAACCAAGGACCCTAGTGTTCTTATTCACAATTGCTTGTGACAACACTCGACGAGCCGCATTGCGGTCCTTTGACCGTGTGTTCTTACCAATTTTACCAAAGGCATCTACTAAGCTTTTAACTATGTGAGAACTTGGTCCAGAAGCCTTTATCATCTTTATCCATAACGATTTCCTAACAATATTCATGCCCCTAGATTTTAACAATGATAAAAATAATCTACATTTATCTCCATCACATTTAGAATCAAAATATTTATTTAGTATCGTTCGAGTTTGATAAGCAATACTACGTTTAGATAGCGTACCTTCAATGGAATTCAGGAGTCCTTCATCAACTTGTATACGCTTTAGAGTTCTTCGACGTGCGCTTTCTAATGGAGGTAAGGGGTTTGGATTCTATCATCTAGTGCATCAACAATACGCTCTGGGGTTTCAGTAGCAACTTGTTGTCCTTCACTCTCTTCCTGGTAGTTGGATGGTGGAAGTCCAACATCCTCATCGATGGTCCGATTAATATTTTCTTCTTCAACAGTAGGCTCCATGTACACTGCCTCTTCATGAGCTTCGTCTTGATATGGTCCCTCTAGTGAATGCGGAATTTCTTCTTGTGTTGGATTAATAGGATGAATCGTCGTATCCTCTATAATTGGATTGGGATTATTTTCCAAAGAAAGCCTCCGATTCATCATGTCTATTCTTTTATTTTCTTTCTCTTCTTCGATGACTTCTTGAGGTCTCTTCTTCCTTGATGATTTTCTTCCTCGGTTTCGTACATTCTCCATCACCACAATGATCAATGTCAATATACTTTGTTTTTGTTGCTCCTCAATTACAAGCTTCCAAACTTTTAACTTGCTTTAATATAACTATTAATCCTTCAATATACTTCAATCTTCCTTCTCAATTGTTCATATTTCCCATCAAAACAACAATGAATGAGAAAATGTAATCTTCCTTCAATCTTCAATCCTGCAATATACTTCAATCTTCCTTCAATCTTCAATCCTGCAATATACTTCAATCTTCCTTCTCAATGTTGCACCTGTATAACAAAAAGAATGATGGAGATGGATGGAGATGGTGTAGATTGTGAGTATTTTCAAAGAAAGGTTCGTGCTCTTGAAAGATATTGCGCGGTAATTCCAAATTTAGAGAAACACGCAGCTCTCGGACAATGACAATTCACTATTTTAACAGTCAAATAACGTGCAGGCGATTTGCCTAGTAAAAACGCTTACGCGATCTATACATCCAAAACGCGCACGCGATATTGTCAATCACAATAAATGGGGTGGGTGCACCGATAAACGAGATTAATTATAAATGAAACAATATTATGGAGGCCATATACCTTATACACAATAATCTAGTGAAAATGAAGTCAAGGCTTAAGACTTAAAGGTTTAACATTTATTCTATAAGTTTAAGGTTAAGGTTAGGACCCAAGGGTTTAGCTTTAATTCTAAAATGTGTATAAATGCATAAACTTAGTACTAGAGTTATGTTTATAGGTATAAAGTTTTATTTATGGCTAAGAATTGCATAAAATGATTAACTCTTTGAACTTTGTTTAAACTTTAAACCCACGTTATGCTCTAATAAGGATTTAACTTTGTTAAAGTTTAATTCTATGATAGATTTGTTTAAGATTTATATCATTCCATACTATATTGGTATAAACTATGGACTTAAATGTGGATTTATAACTATGCGGAAGTTTGAAAGATAAGTTTAGAGGGCTCCACAACTAGCAAGTTTTAATGCTACGCCAAGTGGAAGGTTTGATGTTGCACTTTAGGCTTGAATGAGTGGCATGCAAGTTGAGAGTGCACCAAAGGTGGTTAATTGCTTTCCTTGCACTCTATTAAGTGTTCTTCACACCTCTAATTAGTTGATGGAAATTAGCCCTCCACTTTTATCATAGTCTTACTCTTTGTCATTGGATGAGATTTCCTTGGGTTTGGTTTCCATTTGGAAAGTGTGAAAGTAGTGCTCTTCACACCTCTATTTAGTTGATGAAAATTAGCCCTCCACTTGTATCTTAGTTCTACTCTTTGTTGTTGGATGAGGTTTCCTTGGGTTTGGTTCAGATTTGGAAAGTGTGAAATAAAACTTCGTAGAAAATTTTGTTGGTTTTGGATATTGAAAGTTTTTACAAATAGATATGGCTAAGGGTTTTTGCTCTAATGTGAACTTGTGAGGATGATGATGTTGATGACGTTGATGGTGATGATGTTGATGGTGAGGATGATGATGAGGATGATGTTGATGATGTTGATGGTGATGATGATGATGAAGGTGAGGATGATGATGATGATGAAGGTGATGACGATGATGATGAGCATGATGATGATGATGTTCGTGATGTTGATGGCGATGATGATGATGAGGATGATGATGATGAATGATGATGATGTTCATGATGTTGATGGTGAGGATGATGATGATGATGTTCATGATGTTCATGATGTTGATGATGAGGATGATGATGATGATGTTGATGGTTTTCATGATGTTGATGGTGATGATGTTGATGGTGATGATGATGTCCATAATGTTGATGGTGATGATGATGATGTTCATGATGTTGATGGTGAGGATGATGATGAGGATGATGTTGATGATGTTGATGGTGATGATGATGATGTTGATGATGTTGATGGTGAGGATGATGATGAGGATGATGTTGATGATGTTGATGGTGATGATGATGATGAAGGTGAGGATGATGATGATGATGAGGATGAGGATGATGCTGATGATGTTGATGGTGATGATGATGATGAAGGTGAGGATGATGATGATGATGAAGGTGATGAGGATGATGAGGATGAGGATGAGGATGAGCATGATGATGGTGATGTTCGTGATGTTGATGGTGATGAGGATGATGAGGATGAGGATGGGGATGAGCATGATGATGATGATGTTCGTGATGTTGATGGTGATGAGGATGATGAGGATGAGGATGGGGATGAGCATGATGATGATGATGTTCATGATGTTGATGATGAGGATGATGATGATGAATGATGATGATGTTCATGATGTTGATGGTGAGGATGATGATGATGATGTTCATGATGTTCATGATGTTGATGATGAGGATGATGAGGATGATGATGTTCATGATGTTGATGGTGATGATGATGATGAAGGTGAGGATGATGATGTTGATGATGAGGATGATGATGATGATGTTGATGGTGTTCATGATGTTGATGGTGATGATGATGATGATGTTGATGAGGATGATGATGATGATGTCCATGATGTTGATGGTGAGGATGATGATGATGATGATGATGTTGATGATGTTGATGGTGATGATGATGATGAAGGTGAGGATGATGATGATGATGATGAGGATGATGTTGATGATGTTGATGGTGATGATGATGATGAAGGTGAGGATGATGATGATGATGAAGGTGATGACGATGATGAGGATGAGGATGATGATGAGCATGATGATGAGGATGACGATGATGATGTTCACGATGTTGATGGTGATGATGAATGATGATGATGAGGATGATGTTGATGATGATGATAGTGATGGTGATGATGATGATGATGTTCATGATGTTGATGGGCATGATGACTGATGATGATGAGGATGATGATGATGAGGAGGATGATGTTGATGGTGATGAGGATGATGATGATGATGTTCATGATGTTGAGGGTGATGATGAATGATGATGAATGATGATGATGATGATGATGTTCATGATGTTGATGGTGATGATGATAATGAGGATGATGATGATGTTCATGATGTTGATGATGAGGATGATGATGAGGATGATGATGATGATGTTGATGATGTTGATGGTGATGATGATGAGGATGATGATGATGATGTTGATGATGTTGATGGTGATGATGATGAGGATGATGATGATGATGTTCACGATGTTGATGGTGGTGGTGATGATGATGATGATGATGTTGATGAGGATGATGATGAGGATGAGCATGATGATGATGATGTTCATGATGTTGATGGTGATGATGATGATGAGGATGATGATGATGTTCATGATGTTCATGATGTTCATGATGAGGATGATGATGAGGATGATGATGATGATGATGATGATGATGATGATGTTCATGATGTTGACAGTGATGATGATGTTGATGATGATGAGGATGATGATGTTCATGATGTTGACAGTGATGATGATGTTGATGATGATGAGGATGATAAAGGTGATGATGATGATGAGGATGATGTTCATGATGATGATGGTGATGATGATGATGAGGATGATGATGATGTTCATGATGTTCATAATGATGACGATGATGATGTTGATGGTGATGATGATGAGGATGATGATGATGATGAGGATGATGATGATGATGTTCATGATGTTGATGGTGATGATGAATGATGATGATGATGATGACGATGATGAAGGTGATGATGATGATGATGATGAATGATGATGATGCTGAGGATGAGGATGAGGATGAGGATGATGATGATGATGATGTTCATGATATTGACGGTGATGATGATGATGATGATGATGATGATGATGATGATGAAGGTGATGATGATGATGAGGATGATGATGAGGATGTTCATGATGATGATGAGGATGTTCACGATGATGAAGGTGATGATGATGATGTTCATGAAATTGATGGTGCGGATGATGATGATGATGAGGATGATGATGATGATGAAGGTGATGATGATGATGTTCATGAAATTGATGGTGCGGATGATGATGATGATGAGGATGATGATGATGATGAATGATCATGATGTTCATGATGTTGATAGTGAGGATGATGATGATGATGTTCATGATGTTGATGGTGATGAATGATGATGATGATGGTGATGAGGATGATCATGATGAAGGTGATGTTCATGGTGAGGATGATGATGATGTTCATGATGTTGATGGTGATGATGATGATGATGATGTTCATGATGTTGATGGTGATGATGAGGAGGAGGATGATGATGATGATGTTCATGATGTTGATGTTGATGGTGATGGTGAGGATGACGATGATGATGTTCATGATGTTGATGGTGATGAGGATGATGATGATGTTCACGATGTTGATGGTGATGATGATGGTGATGATGTTCAAGGTGATGATGATGATGAGGATGAGGATGATGATGAGGAAGGTGATGATGATGTTCATGATGTTGATGGTGATGATGAGGATGACAATGATGATGAAGGTGATGATGATGAGGAGGATGATGATGATGATGATGTTCATGATGTTTATGGTGATGAGGATGATGATGATGTTCATGATGTTCATGATGAGGATGATGTTGATGGTGATGACGATGAGGATGACGATTATGATGTTCACAATGTTGAGGGTGATGATGAATGATGATGATGATGATGACGATGATGAAGGTGATGATGACGATGATGAAGGTGATGATGATGATGATGATGAATGATGATGAGGATGAGGATGTGGATGAGGATGAGGATGAGGATGATGATGTTCATGATGTTGATGGTGATGATGATGATGATGATGATGACAATGATGAAGGTGGTGATGATGATGGGGATGATGATGATGATGATGTTCATGATGATGATGGTGATGATGATGATGAGGATGATGATGATGATGATGTTGATGTTGATGGTGATGATGATGAGGATGATGATGATGATGTTCACGATGTTGATGGTGATGATGAATGATGATGCTGATGATGAAGGTGTTGATGATGATGATGATGATGTTCATGATGTTGATGGTGATGATGATGAAGATGATGGTGATGATGATGATGATGATGATGTTGATGGTGATGATTATGATAAGGATGATGATGATGGTGATGATTATGATAAGGATGATGATGATGATGATGAACATGGCGATGTTGATGATGATGATTGATGATCAATGATCATGGTGATGATGATGATGATGATGATGATGATGAATATGAAGATAATGATGATGATGATCATGTTGATGATGATGATGATGATGATGATGACAATGGTGATGATGATGAAGATGATGAGGAAGGTGTTGATGATGATGATGTTGATGACGACGATGGTGATGATGATGAAGATGATGAGGAAGGTGTTGATGATGATGATGTTGATGACGACGATGGTGATGATGATGTTCATGATGTTGATGGTGATGATGATGATCATGTTGTCGATGATGATGATGATGAAGTTGAAGATGATGGCGATGATGATGATCATGTTGATGATGATGATGACAATGATGATGATGAAGGTGATGATGATGATGATGATGATGATGTTCATGATGTTGACGGTGATGATGAGGATGAGGATGAGGATAAGGATGTTCATGAGGTTGTTGGAGATGATGATGATGAGAATAATGATGATGATGATGATGATGAAGGTGATGATGATGAGGATGATGATGATGATGACGATTTTCATTATGTTGATGGTGATGATGGTTATGAGGATGATGATGATGAATGATGATGATGTTGATGATGATGATGATGATGATGTTCATGATGTTGATGGTGATGATGATGAGGACGATGATGAGGATGATGATGACGATGTTCATGATGTTGATGGTGATGATGATGACGATGATGATGATGGCAATGATGGCAATGGTGGTGATGATGATGATGATGATGGTGATGATGATGGTGGTGATGATGATGATGATGAGGATGATGAGGATGATATGATGATGTTCATGATGTTGATGGTGATGGTGATGATTATGATAAGGATGATGAAGGTGATGATGGTGAAGATGATGATGATGAAGATGATAATGATGATCATGGCGATGTTGATGATGATAATGATGGTGATGGTGATGTTGATGATGAGGATGATGATGATGATGATGACAATGATGGTGATGATGACGATGTTCATGATGATGACGACGACGATGGTGATGATGATGTTCATGACGTTGATGGTGATGATGATGATCATGTTGATGATGATGATGATGATGAAGCTGATGATGACAATGAGGATGAGGATGATGATAATGATGATGAGGATAATTATGATGGTGATGGTGATGATGATGATGATGATGAGGAAGGTGATGATGATGATGATGATGAAGATGAATATGAAGGTAATGAATATGATGATCATGTTGATGATGATGATGAAGATGTTGAGGAAGGTGATGATGATGATGATGTTGATCACGACGATGGTGATGATGATGTTCATGATGTTGATGGTGATGATGATGTTCATGATGTTAATGATCATGGAGTTGAAGATGATGATTATGTTAATGATGATGAAGAAGATGAAAATGATGATGAACGATATTTTGGGTTTTACATAACGCGCACGCGATTTATGTGCACAAAACGTGCTCGTGTTTTGTTTATACATAACGTGCACGCATTTTGTCTCGTTAAATCATGCTCGCATTTAGTTTAAATTCAAAAATCTATTCCCTCCAAATGATAAGGCCGAGCCTCCACCCATGCTTTCATGGAATTCCTATGCCTATGTGTCTGCTTTGTACTTTGCTTCAGATTCAACATGCCTGTGCCTTGGAGTATGATAAACCATGGCAAATTCAACATTATATCCATATTTTCAATATGCTCGTGTTTAGCGGTTCGTCTGATTATGCTGCACACATCCATTTTTTATGAGATTTTAGAAACATATATGGTTTTTTTTGCAAATTCTAAATATGTAAATTTCAACAAGAATACATAATTTTTTCTATTTTTTTCTTATTTATCTTATGTCATCACTCCTCAACTCAAAAAACACATTGGTAGTGTTTCGTCCATATCTCTTTCGTTTCTCAACCATTTAAAAAACAAATTGTATGGTGCACTAAAGAACACCAACCTCTACATGCTATAAAAAACCCATTTCCAAATAATTGCATTAAGACATTCAAATGCTGAACCCACAATTGACGTACCATTTTCAAGGTTTTATCTCTTAGATAATTAAAAAAAAAATTAAAAATATTATTTTTATTATTGGAAAAATAGTCGTGCACTAGTCCTATATGTTCTCTATACGTATACCGGTTTTCGTAAGTTTATTCCATCATTTAGACACTCAAACGCTGCACCCACAAAAACATATACCTTATAATTTGTCCAAAAAATAAAAAGTGCCCATTAAAATTTATCTAACTTTAGATAGTTAACAACATTTTCAATAGAAAAAATATATATATTTGGAAAGGCCATTCAATTTCCTACATTTCTTGTTTTTTACTGATCGCAAGATTCATTGTGTAAGTGTCTCAAAATATCCATGCAAGTTGATGGATGCCTGTTTTTTCAGTTTTGTATTACATCTAACGTGCCAAAAGAGACCCTCAACTTCTTGCACACACCCAATTTATTATTAATTTTTGTTAATATATTTTATTTTATTGTTTTAAATATTTTTTACAGAAAATAAAAAAATTAAATAAATGTAATGAATTATTTTTTTATTAAGTTGAGTGAGAAATCAAGGTGCAGGAGGCATCTTCCATAAAACCAAGTTACAATGCTTTGTTGAGTGCTAAACAGCAGGGGGCTCATAAATGACCAATTCCTAGGCAAAATATTGTATAATCATATGTCCATTAATAAGAAGGAGGCTAGCATTGGACAATGATTGAATATGATAATGCAAAATATGGCGCATTAAGTGGATTTTTCTCTTGTGGTTCAACGAATAGGCTCGAGGGTTCTGGAGCAAGTGATTTGGCTGCTCTAGGATTTGGTTGGGAGGAATGGATATTCCATTTCTGTTTTCCTAGCAGTGGTTCCAGGTTCTTTTCCTATTTCTTATTTGTTATAACTATTTACAGTAGGATTACCATTCTTAACCTGGAATCGCAACTAATTATTTTAGCATAAATTTATTATGCATCTGAATATGTGTTTTATTTAAGTACTAATCCATTATGAACCTACATAGAATATGGTTCCGTTAGACATCAGTTCACTAACCATTCATATTATGTTTTTGAACTACATCTTATTTCCTGTTATTACATTCAAGCCTGTAAAATCCAGATTTAATTATTTATGTATCTCATATCAGGTTAAGATCTGAGAGGCTTCGTTAGAATTATAACATATTAAAAATAAATTCCATTTCATAAATCCCATTACAGATCGAGATTGATTGAGATTGAAAGATTTATCAATAGGAAATCTATATAGAAAGGTGAATTCATGAAGATGGGTGTCTATTTTGGGGGGTCTTATGAGAAAATAAATTTGATTTTTTCATGTTTTTCAACTTTGGGAGAACGAAAGTGATATTTTCGTTTAGAATTTCACTTTCAAGTAAAAAAAAAACTTTTAGAGAATTATGTTAGCTTTCTATTCATAATATTTTCAGTTTTTTTTATTAAGATTTGATATGTTATTTCAGAAAATGTTTCACAATGTGTCCTTATAAAATGAAAGGACTAAAAAATAGACATGTTTGGTTGCGCCCCTAAAATCATTGTTAAACTTGTGTTTTGCAAAAACAAAATATGTTACAACAATTTACATGAAATATAACATTGTGATGACTATAAGTTTGTAACCAACAGATCTATATACTAATTATAATATTTTTTTGAATTCGATCAATAAAGAAACCTTGTCAATTTTCAACATGTGTTTGGTTGCGCCACTTTTCTCTTTATTGACTATAAAATTTAAAAATCTATGAATACAATTTTGAAGTAGACACTCCAATTAAACGCACCATATTTGTTTCAATTTTTTAGGTGGTGTATTTTTAAAGTTATATATTTTTCATTTCACCACATGTTGAAAGAGATGAAAGGAAAATCGACATATGTTAAGAAACAAAAAAAAATAGCGAATCTCACCTATACACAACAAAATCTATACCTACAGAAAGTATATTCAATGACGAAACTAATGCTATCAAATCCGACAGTCGATTTGTAGTGTAAGGAATCCATTTTACCTTCCGAAAATGGAGAAACCTAAAAACTGTGCAGGTTTCAGGTCTCAGGGGTTATTTGGCCGAACAATTATTCGACCGAACAATGTTTTTCCGTTACGGAATCGTTATTTACAATGCAAAAATAAATAAAAATTTGTCGACCAGAAAAAAAATTCGTTGGCCAGAGATTTTTTTAGCTCGCATTCTTCTAGTTATCTGCCATCAATGATTGGTTATCTATTCATCAACTATAAGTTATCCATGCACGACAGTAAACAATAATAATACAGTACAATTTATCATATTACTAGCACACCCATGAACAAAAGAGGTACTATTCAAGGAGATATACTAGGTCGTATATATCCTTTTTCTAGTAACTCTTGTAATTATATTGTTCATTTCGTTAATTTTGGGATACTCATATGATATGGAGCTCATGATACTAGTGTTGAAAATGACATTAGATGTATCTTAAAATCTAAATATCATTTAGGTGGTAATACTGATATCTTATCAATGTTATAGTGTCTTTCACCACTCCAGGTGAATCACACATTGTATGGCCTTCCCCTGTCCTGCTGCAGACTCCTTAGACCCTATGGACCACTTTTTGTCATTTGATGTTTCCTTGATCATCCCTAAAAACACATGAAAAATGCTATACACGACTTTTAACCT
This sequence comes from Pseudotsuga menziesii, assembly GCA_001517045.1. Taxonomy (NCBI): domain Eukaryota; kingdom Viridiplantae; phylum Streptophyta; class Pinopsida; order Pinales; family Pinaceae; genus Pseudotsuga; species Pseudotsuga menziesii. The sequence continues at coordinate 24,619 of LPNX010734316.1, forward strand.
TATAAGCGCGTACATACGTGGGTTTGACCACTAAAACTGCGTACATCAAGATGTGTAAATAATCCAAATCCTTTTGGAGTTTTCCTTGACATGGATCCGACTCATTTGACTCCTGTCCTTCCATATGCCTTGAGATTGCTCGGATTCGACCTTTCATTACCCCTTTGAAAAGATATATAAAGAACCCCCTGGTACATTGAAGGATAAGAGAGAATTGAGAGCAACGAAACTATAGTCCATTGTTGCTGGAACTTATGCTTGAGTCTGCATCCCTTTGTCCCTTGGAGCACTTTTGTGTTCTTCCCAAGATTGCATTTTGCTTGTGAGCTTGCTATCAAGAGATGGAGGATTGAAGTGGTGGAGGCCCAAGTGGGGGATTCAGTTTCTTCAGTTTGCAGACATGGCGTCAGAGGTTGTATCTTGTAATCTCTGATTTATATTAATAGAAATATCTTTTCCTATCTAATGATGTGTATTTGAATGAATGTTTTATCCATGGCATCATGTCAAATACTTTTACATTATTGATTATATATGCTAGAATAGATCTAACACCATGATAAATAGAATGCTTGTATTGTTTACTTGTTGTTGAGGAAGTAACAGATCAATTCAAGCTGAAGATTGGAAAGCTCAGCGGGGATCTACTTCAACTGTCTGGAATAAGGTATGAGGTCTGATCCTTTAGTGTTAGACATTTTATTTCTATTGCATATTGGGAAATATTGATTTCTGGAGTCAAGCTGTCTGTTGTGGTACAATGTGTGATTCACCTGGAGTGGTGGTACCCCAAGCCACCCAATCAGCATAGTACAATAATACAACTCTGCATATAGCTACAAGTACATATAGCAGTCCCGGATACATAAGAGTACAATGGCCATGAATAGGCATGATACATGATGTCACATATGTGGTCATTTCCATGTACAATATACATAGATTAGAATCTGCATGATAAATATATACAAAGGACCATGATCTCCAAAATGGATGAAGATATATAATAGATCAAGATCTCCATAGTGGCTGGAAATGTCTGACATATACTGGAATCAAGTCACGAGAGCTGAAATCTCATGAACACTGGCACGATCAAGGAAGTAGCATATAAGAGATGCCACCAATCTGGAAAGTCTTCTACATGAACTGCTACGAGTACATGTCCTACTATGCAAATATTGGTGTAGAGGTCGAACATAGTAGTCCATCATCTGATTACCGGTCATTAATGTATACCTTTAACAGGCGCGAGATCACCCACCAATGATGAAAATGGGAATCAAGGTACTAGAGTGAAAACTAACAAGTGTGAATAAATGTGTTGAGGTTGAACACTTGAGAGGATCCATCGATCAGGGGACATTGATGTATTCCCAAGAAACTGTCGATGGTGAGAGAACTTGCCACTGATGACTGCAAGTATCAAGGCACTCAAAATGACTCTAGATTCCAATCCCAGAATAAATGATCTGAAGTCGATGGGATGAAATCCGCTGGAAGGAGGGAATTAAGGCATCCCCCATCATCCAACATGAGCTACTTAGCAAAGCTGTATAATGTGGAAGGACTTGATAATAGGTGCACGAACTAGTAACTGTACTGGGAATGGCCGACATGCAAAGTCAAGATAACTGAGGAATGGCCGACTTAGGTTTCAAATTCCTTTGAACGAGAGCATAACAACATATGGTGACTGAATGAAGGTAGCATAGACTCTATATACAAACTGGGACATCTCTGTGACATAGGAGGCATCAATAGAGGCTCCATAGGGACTGGAAGCTTAACCATTCGGTGGAGATAAACTCAGATAAACAAGTACAGCTCCTAAAGTCAAACTATAACCCAACCAATATATGTGATATGCAGTGCTCTGTTTGAAGGCGACATGACTCGACAGCTGCCAAAGATAACATCTTTCCTTGTCCAACTTTTTGGTTTTTTTATTTTTTTAGACTTTTTCAGTTATTTGAAAAGCTTGAAAAAAGAATAAACTAGCTTTATAGTTACAAACTATGAGGAGATGAGTGTCATAAAAGAAAACAAACTAGTTCCAAGTAGTGGAACATACCTATGCTCAATGCAAGGATACATGTGTAGGATATCGACACTCGGGGGAAAATCCCCTCCCGGTACAAAGGGAAACAAGTTGTGAAGGATACAAAAATGGCTCTGCATGGCTAGACATGAGACAAGCTTGGGCTATATGGCTGAAACGCAATGTCAGGGGAGCTGGCATAAAGCTCAATGAGGAAGGAAAAGATCATGATAATGCATTCACAACTTGACATGAGGGAGTCCCAGGGAAATGGCCAACATAAAGTTCAAGAGGAGTATGAAGCTCTTGCTCAAGGACATGGTGGGACTAAAGGGGGACTCCCGGACCTAAGAGAGGACTCATAGCATGGGTACCAAATGTAAAAGGGAGCTAACTAGGGTACCCATGTATAGGAACACTCTACCATTCACATAGTACCACTTCTAAAAGCAGCATGAAGGTTCTGTGATACCTTGGAATGGGTTCATCATACCTAAGGTTAAAATGGAACGATCATAAGGCAATGCATAAGTGCAAGCGGATGTGAAATCCTAACCTATATGCCAGTTCAAACATAATACCTATGATAGGCATGAACGGGTCGAAACCTTGGAGAGAGTGTACAAAAATTGGACCCTACATGACAACCATATTAGTCCAAAACAACCCAAAATAGTCAATACAGAATCCAAACTATAGGATATAGGGAGGAATGATCATGACAACAACACCCAAAGGAAACAATGTAGTGAACGATGAGACATAAAAAGGAAACTAAGGTGTAGACCCAACGTTCACGCATACACTACCACCCCAGTGAGGGTGACCATTTGTGTAAAGACCGAGTGAAGGGAGTAAAAATCCCCCATAAATGGAGTGGAGGGAAGAATGTGACCACTCCCAAATATATGAGCACAGTAAGGGGTTGTGATGCCCCCAAGTCTGATACCAAGGTCTGTACTAGGAGCAAGACAGGTGATAGGATACCAGGCATGCCGAAAATAGAAGGGCCTGAAATCAAGAGAGCATAAATATACTCAAGTAACCACGATCCCAAAGGCCAACTAGCGCATAAAGAGCACACTCCTAAGAAAATCTATAGCCAAAATACAAGCAAACCAAGGGGAGGATATGTGAGCTCCCGAATGTAGCAGGTATGTCTCACCTAGGAGAGGCTCAAAACTCCCATACAATACAAGCAGTGATACGTAACCAATTATAGTGGCCCTCAGCTTCAACACATAAAGCAACTGTGCTGTTCGACCTCTACCTAGCCAAGACACTCACAGAATAACCTCTACAAGAACCCCCTCGATAACCTAGGTAAGGCCACTAAGGTCACCTCAATATACTCAATGCTCAGGCGGACAGTCACAGGCGGGATTGACTGTATGAGCAGGGTAGCAAAGCCCGAAACTCTCGAAAGAGCCCCCAAATATGAATACAATCCTGGAAATATCTTCGGTGCTACTCAGTTATGACTAGGGGTCATCCCAATCAATAAACGCTCACACTACCTCGTGCTTAACTCCCTTTTGAGAGGAGGATCCTGAGAAACACTGGTTATACCAAGGATTTCACACACTCACCTGGACAAACACATACATGTTGTTGTTTAGTGATCTTGAAGAATTTACTTACAATGAACTATTCCAAGATCCTAAAAGCTAAGCTTGTTGGTGCACCCTATAAAAGAAAAGAGTGTAGTTCATTTTAATTTAGCGTTGATTTTAGTTGGCTGTAATTACTCAAAGGGAAATGGCTGTGCAACTAGTGAAGTTATGACTCTGTAGTGAAGTAAATATGCACACCATAACAAACAATGCTAAGTGTAATCTTTGTCAAATGAAAAATAGGGTATGCCACTACATGAGATGCATAAATATATATTCCTTTCTGAATGTCAATGCAATCCTTCCTATTTGAAAGTCTAAAAACAACTTTCATCCAAGCAATCCAATGCAAGTACCTCCTCAAATCCATATCTAAGATGCAACTAAGAGTGCAAGTACTTTGTATTTTTCAATATAAAAGAATGAAAAATTCAATAAAAGTCATCTAAAACTCTCAGTCTCTGCAGCAAGTATAAAAGACAAGCCCATCAAGACACCAATACAAAAAGAGTAATGCACTAATGGAAAAAAAAAAAGGAAAAATGACTAAAACTACTTTCAAAGAAAAATAAATGAAAAAGTGGTCTCTGGTCACAAAATAAGCATCCAATAGACAACATCAGACCCAAGGAAGACCTAACTACACTCACAACCCACCCAACAACTTCCAATAACACCAAACTCACCAAAAGAGAGGATGTACGCGACTGTTTAAAGAACAGCTGCATATATACGCAACTTTTGGCCAAAAATCCGCATGGATGGGCATATGTACGTGAATTTTGGCCAAAAACCTGCGTATACAGAGAAGGCAGTGGTAAAAAGCAGGCCAAGAGTCAAACAAATAAAGGGGAGTATCAATGGATAAACATACTATAAAATGCAACCTAGAAACAAGGTGAAACAAAGAGCAAGTCAATAATATCAAGCCCTTTGTACCGATAAAAACCCCCAAAGGAAAAATGACTAGGAACTCCCTAGCGGAGTCGCCAATTCTGTTGTGGAGATAAATTCCTATGGCTTGGGGTACCACAATAGACAGCTTGACTCCAGAAATCAATCTTTACCAATATGCAATAGAAATAAAATGTCTAACACTAAAGGATTAGACTTCGTACCTTATTCTAGATGGTTGAAGTAGATCCCCGTTGAGCTTTCCAATCTCCAGCTTGAATTTCTATATTACTTCCTCAACAACAAGTAAACAATACAAGGATTCTATATGTCATGGTGTTAGATCTATTCTAGCATATATAAACAATAATGTAAAAGCATTTGACATAATCCCATGGATAAAATATTAATTCAAATACACATCATTGGACATGAAAATATATTTCTATTAATATAAATCATAGATTACAAGATACAACCTCTGATGGCACGTCTGCGAACCGGAGAAACTGAATCCCCCACTTGAGCCTCCACCACTCCAATCCTCCATCTCTTGATAGCAAGCTCACAAGCAAAAGGCAAGCTTGGGAAGGACACAAAAGTGCTCCAAGGGACAAAGGGATGTAGACTCAAGCATAAGTTTCGGCAACAATGGACTATAGTTTCATTGCTCTTAGTTCTCTCTTATGCCTTCAATGTACCAAGGGGTTCCTTATATAGCTTTTCAAAGGGGTAATGAAAGGTCGAATCCGAGCGATCTCAAGGCATATGGAAGGCCAGGAGTCAAATGAGTCGGATCCATGTCAAGGAAAACTCCAAAAAGATTTGGATTATTTACACATCCCGATGTACATGGTTTTAGTGGTCAAACCCGTGTATGTACGCGCTTATAAGGTTAAAAGTCGCGTATAGCATTTTTCATGTGTTTTTAGGGATGATCAAGGAAACATCAAAGGACAAAAAGTGGTCCATAGGGTCTAAGGAGTCTGTAGCGAGACAGGGGAAGGCCATACAATGTGTGATTCACCTGGAGTGGTGAAATCCACTATAACAATCAACAAGTACAACTTCAAATTCCTTTAAAATAAGAAATTGTTCCAATCCTATTTTTTATTTTTCGGGCTCAAATTCTTTAATTTTGATGCCATAAAGTTGACAGCCTTTCCTAATATACTTTTTACGTTGTAGTGTTGAAATTTGTCGTGTAGATAAAGGTCTATAAATTTGCATTCATTGTATGATACTTATCCTCCTCATCCACACTACTAAACATTTTATGCAAATAGTCGATAACAACTTTATGAGATTCTAGCCAATCCATACCTATCAAAATGTCATAGGATCCTAGGGGAAGTATATTTAAATTAACTGAGGTATCCAAGTCATTAAAACCTAATAAAAAATATTTAACTATCTTCGTAACTTTCCTTTTTACCTTTGTTGCCAGCTATACCAACCCATAGGGACTTCACTTAGTGAACCTCTCACATAGCATGCGCGATCGTGGGATATTAAATAATACCCTTAATTTTGAGAGATATTGACCAAAACTCTTGTTGTCGAAACCCCCTCCTAATACTTAAAACCTCCTCCCCACCCCGTTTTATACCTCAATCCTTATAAACCACCCTACCCACCCCCACCTTAAACCCCTCATCCCCCTAATACCTACCATATATTGGTTTGATTTTTTGTAATTGTAAAACCCACAATATGAACTAACGTTATAGGATATTGTTCAAAAAGTGAAGCCCCCGTGTACCAACCATACATTTTTTTGTTTTTCCTTACTAAGTTTATACTTTTCAACTACTTTTGGTGCAATGTAAGTTAAACTAGATCCTGAATCGATAAGTATAGAAAAATGTCTGTTCAAAACTTTACCTTCTACTTCCAACATGGTGGATTGATGGTCCGCCTACAGATATTCCAAATAAACATTAACTATAGGGATATTCCTGGCTATGTCATTCACAGTAGAAGCATCCTGCAACATGCTTACAGGTAACTATTCCATCCTCCACTGGAAGTTTTGATACTCTTTACCCCATTGCTATTGGTTGAACCTCGCCCATTGTAATTTTTATCAATATGACCTCTTGTTCCTTTTCCAAAAGGTGAGGGTTTAAATCCTTTCCTATGTTGATCGATCTTTTCAATTTTTTTTTATTTTTCCAACTTTTACTCAATTTGGATATTTGTTTAAAAAAATGGTAGCACAACTAGGATTTTCTAATTGCTTCATTCATTGTTGAGGAATTTCAAACATCTTTTCCTTATACACTAGGGGTAAACAACTGATAAAACTATATACCTTAGTTTTTTTAACACTTAGGTATGGTACATAGCGTTGTAAATTTACAAAATCGGTTACAAATTCTTCCATGGTTAACAATCCTAGTCTCAAATCATTGAATTATTGGGTTTTCTCATCATAATATCGTTCTGACATATACATTTTTTCAATAGTTTAAAAAAAAAATTCAACTCAACTATTTACTACGTATGCTACTGAAACTCTTAGCCTCCTTCCACCACAGAGTAGATTTAACAACTAAGATTTTATCGCTCCCTCAAATTCTCTATCAAACATGGAGGGCTTTAACTTTTTGAATTCTCCCTATAACTCTACAAGTTTTTTTTTCATCACCTTTCTTTAAATCCTAGGGGGTTATATAGAAATGATATTTGTAGTTTCCTCACTAGTGCAACTTTGTAGTGCTCATTTTATTTTCTTGTAAGGAACATAAAATAAATATAATAATTAAATTGATAATGTTACCCTAGTAGAAAAAATATTAAAATTCAGAATTAAGTTGCTAATTTTACCTTAGTAATAAAAAATATTTCTATCAAAACTTTCTAACATTCTTAACATTCTCAACTTCTCAACATTATATCTACAATCATACATAAACTTAATAATATATACTTTCATATATTTTGCACCTATAAAACTTCCTAACATTCCTAACCTTTCCTAACATTCATATATTTTCACCTATCAAAACTTCCTAACATTCCAAACATTTCATAACATTCATTCATATATTTGCACCTATTAAAACTACCTAACATTCATTCACATATTTTCACATATCAAAACATTCACTCCTAACATTGCACCTATTAAAACATTCTCTCGCAACATTCACACATTCTCACATTCCCACATTCACTCCTAACATTGACATTCCTCATATATTAATTCTTAACATTAACATTCCCCTATATTCATTCTTACATTCATTTATACATTCATATATTTGCACTTATCAAAACTTCCTAACATTCATAACCTTTCTTAACATTTATTCATATATTTGCACATATCATTTTCTAACATTCATTTCAAACATTCATATATTTGCACCTATCAAAACTTCCTAACATTCCTAACATTAACATTTCCATATTCATTCCCCATATATTCATACTTAACATTAGATTGCACTTATCAAAGCATTCATTCCTAACATTCCCCTATTTCCGCATTCACTCCTAACATTCACTTCTAACATTGCACCTATCAAAACATTCACTCCTAACATTCCGCCATTCTCACATTCACTCCTAACATTGCACCTATAAAAACATTCACTCCTAACATTGCACCTATCAAAACTTCCTAACATTCATAACATTAACTTCCTAACATTATTAACATTAACAATTCCATATTCATTCCTCATATATTCATTCTTAACATTAGATTGCACCTATCAAAGCATTCATTCTTAACATTCCCCTATTTCCACATTCACTCCTAACATTCTCCTATTCCCACATTCACTCCTAACATTGCACCTATCAAAACATTCACTCCTAACATTCCCTGATTCCCATTCACTCCTAATATTAACATTCCCCATATATTCATTCTTACATTCATTCATACATTCAAATATATTCATTCTTAACATTAACATTCCCATATTCATTCCCCATATATTCATTCTTAACATTAGATTGCACATATCAAAACATTCACTCCTAACATTCCCCCATTCCCACATTCAATAAGAAACATACATCATTTTAATAATTTACATACATTCATATATTTGCACCTATCAAGACTTCCTAACATTCATAACCTTTACATATACATGTATATAATCCAAAAAACAATATCTAAGGTCAATGCACATTTATATAATCCAAAAAAACAATCATGAACATGTGAGTTAAATGTGCATGTATATAATCCAAAAATTATGTACATATGAGTTCAAAGTACATGTATATAATTCAAAAATTAAGCTCCTTGATGTCCAAATCAACAACAATATATATATCTACATAAAAATAACAATATAAATAGTTCTCTAAATGGAAGTCCACCACTATCCTCGACTAGGGTCTTTCCTTAGACTCGTTTTACCTGGACTCGTAACAATATGCAACATGTATAAAAACAAATAATGACTATCATAAATTATTTAAAGAACTTTAAACCAAAATCAAAACATTAAAACATTAAACTAATATATCAAAAAACAATTCAATTATTAACAAAATTACCTCCAATTCTCTATCATCCAACGAGATCTTCTCTTTGCCTCTAAAAGGTGGAGTAGACCCAAGCTACAACATATATAAAAACAATTTATAAATCTTACAAAATAATTTAGACTATTTTAAACTAAATTAAAAAAAAATTTATTCAACTTACAATTCCAACACTATCGTCCAATGGAGTCTTTCCTTTGCCTCGAAAAGATCGAAGAGACCCAAGCTTCAACATATATAAAAACATTTTACAAATGTCAAACATTATTTAAACTATTTAAACATATATATCAAAGAACAATTGAATTATGAACAAAATTACCTTGGTGCCAATATCCACATTCATCAAAGAACCTATATCTTCACCTCCAATTTCAATATGTTCTCTTTCCTTAAAATTTAAATTTTGTTAATAAATAAATCATAGTAAAAGAAAAAAATATTAAGCTTATCAATTAACTTAAAAAACAAAAAAAAGAAAACATTAGCTCACAATAGATGGAAAATCATCTAAAAAGTTCGAATCTAATGAAACCTACATAAATAAGTCAAATTAGCAATAAGATACATAGTTAAATTTAAAAACAAAAAAAAAATATCTTTCAAACATAGATATAAATGTGTAAATTTTAAATATACATCTCAAATATGCTCTTCTACATTTCTAGCATTTTGACTAGTGGAGACTCTAAAATGATGTTCATTTAACAATCGAGAAAACTGAAAACATAAACATTTATGTAACGTATTTATTACTATACATCAAAAAATAATTTATCATACATATATATAATGTAACAAAAGTTTAATTCAAAATAAAAACAAAAAAAATATAGATTGGAAATACACAAACCTCTCCTATACTTGACGTGTCATTAGATATTCTATTCGAAGCTATATTATGACAAAGCTTGGCATAGGCCTTTAGATCTTCAATGCCCATACAATCTAACTCATAATTTGTTTTGTAAACGAAATTTTGCTGAATAGTGGCTCAAGCCCTCTCTCGGCTCAATCCAACATCAACTCCTACAAATGCCAAAGTCAAACCTTTGGAAACATTATGACTTGTAGTTGTCCCAACTTGTGATGTGGACTCCAACTCTGATTTGTAAGTCACAAGCCTAGGTGGACAAGATATCGGAGGTGGAGGTCGAAGAGTACTAGGATCTCTAAGGGCACCTTTTCGATTGCATATCCTCCCCTTTCCAACTCCATAAAACTCGGAATGAATATCAGTATAGTCTGGCTTCATTCCTAAAAAAAATTCAGCATAAAAAAACCTAGCAAAATAATTAGGAACCTCATTGTTCCATGGCAATCGACCATAGGCTACAAGAAACCGATCATATAAAAAATGTGCAAGTTCAGGGTGCTTAAAATATTGCACTTTCAATGCTTTTCACTTTAGTCCCTCTTTGAAGTTGAACATTGAGTTGGCATGTTCTCTAGTCACCCTCTCCTTCACAACAGCCCCTTTGTCTAGACCCATCACTTCTTCCTTTCTTCTTTGCATCAAGGAAACAAAACCATCTGTTCTTGGTCCAAGATCCTCATATACCTCAATTAATTTTTGTAAAGATTGCAAAACCATCTCTATACTTTATTTGTTCTCTGGAGTGAAATCCAAACTAGAAAGATCGTTTTGCAGCTTGTCATAGTGAGCCCTACAAATTTCAAGGGTTGTTTGTTGAAGACCACTTTCCCATGGAATCTCCTCCAGTAAATCTGATGGATAGGTCATAATGGGTGTACAACCCTCAGCTAGCTGGACATATTGTAGCCTTGCTCGACCTTCGCCACCCTGTGTAGGATGACGAGCCTCTTGCGAACCTTTCTCTGCTTCCACACTTGTCTCGCGTACAGAAAGTCAAGATCCATGCTCACCCATAGATAATAAGCAGGAATCATCTCTACAACTATCGCCACGTTGATGATCAGATGAATGTGAACTAGACAATAAGCTTGAGTCCCGAGGTGGAGTCAATAAACTTTGATTTTCATTTTGGACACCAACTACCGAAGAATGTGATGACCTCCTACGCTTTTGTCTCAAAGGCTGCTCTCTTTCCATTGGATATGATATCTACAAGTTTACACAAATATCAATTTTTACATGTTAATTAATCAACGTCAAAGACCTAGCTACTATTAAAACTAAGATTTTCAAGAAATATAAATAGAAAAACAAAGGTGGTATGGAGAAATAACATATATAAAGACCGTGATGCTTCTTCGTGATAAGGAAGATCCATGAATCCACTAAATACACTGGTATATGATGGTTACTATGCATGTTGTATAACGTTTTGACCCCGGCACATACCATAAACTTGTTTTGGTTCAGAGGCCAAAGGTTGAAACGTAGAGTAATTTGAATCCAAACATGCTGATTCATTAAATAATTTTGCAAGACGAGAGGTGGAAAATGCGGGGAGATAGTGTGTCAGGCCTAAATATCCAGGCCTGAAGTTCGAGAGTGGTAATGTCTCAATCGCAAAGGGCATAACCTTCTACATGTTAATTAATCAACTTAAAAAAGCTGGCAACTATAAAACTAAAATTTCAATAAGGACCTAGATATCACTAATATTATGTAATAGTTCTTTAAATGATTAAAGCTAATTTATTATCAATTTCCATTTGATATGATATCTACAAGATTACACAAATCAACTCATATCATATTCAAATTCTACATGTTAATTCCTCATCTTCAAAGACCTAGCCACTAAAAAACTAAGTTTTTAATAAAAACTTATATGTCCTCAACATTATCTAATATATCAACTCATAACATATTCAAATTATGTATGTTAATTCCTCAACTTCAGAGAACTAGCTCGTATAAAAGCTCAGTTTTTATTACCTAGATGTCCCTAATATTATATAATAGTTCTTAAAATGAAAATAGCTACACTATTGTTGGATGTATGAGAAATTAACATAGCAATCTCTGTGTTTTTGATGTATTTTAGATTTTAAAATTAATGGAAACAGTATCATCAAATATGAAATTAAAGCTACATTTATTTATGTCAAGTACACAAATTTTCATTATTCCATGAAATCATAAAAACCCTTATGCTAAGTAAACTGATAAGAGTCAGAGTTGATGAACTCTGCATGGACAGAGTTCCTCAACTCTGTCCACATGGACAGAGTTATGTTCATCACTCCATGTGGACGGAGTCCATCGACTCTGTCCATGGACAGAGTTGATGAACCAATATCTTCCTCATAATACCTATGAAATAAGATTAAACTTTAAAAAAATGCACAATATCCTAATATAATAGTAAATATAAACTGATAACTAATAAGAATTATACAAGTTATATGTTTCTCTTATGATTTAGATTAAAAACACATAAGATCAAACAAATTAGCAATCAGAAAATTTGATGTTTTATGTGTAATAATGTTTTTTTTGTTTCTGATTTATATAAAACGTACTAAAATATGTTTTGCTAAGTACAGTTATTAGGGAAAGAGTTGATGAACTCTGCATGAACTACGTTTTGCTAAGTATAAAATATATTCTAAGGCAAGTGCATGTACTTACCTACTCTACAGACAAACACTACTGCTGGCTACTAGCTACCTAGTCATTATAGAGTTGTTAGTGAGAGCATCACTATTAAATATAGATAGAGCTTCTATTTCTTCAAATGAACTTATATGTATTTCAGTAGAAATATCAGAGATAATTGAATATATTGTTATTATACTCAGCATGATACGATCTCAAAGATTTGGGGGTTCAAAAATATCATAGGTGAATCAACGAGCTCATCCCTGAATCTCATAGGGAACAAATATTTCTAGATTATGCTACGTTGCAGTCTCGATCGAACTGACATAATATCGTAATAGATATTTGGCATTCCTTGCCTTCTCTTTATTTCTTAGCTTTAAATACTTCCACTTCCATTCTTCTGGGATCTGTATTGTTTACAATGAATTATATATCCTAGTACCTTTGGTTGTATACAACAATGAAGAGTAAGGGAAGTGAATCAACTTACTGTTATCAATCAGCTATTGTGATTTCATGGATTTATCACATCAAATGGAAAGGACATATAGATTTCAACCTGGACTAAGGAGAGCTTCTAAGGACTGACTACATACACCTATGGATTCCCCCCCATTAGTCCAGCCTATCCCTATTGTTATACGTTACACTTCTAGTTATTTTGGTCTCCATCCCCATAAGAAGATAAAGCAATTATTTCTTTAAACTTGATTTTATCTATCTAACATTTTCTCTCTATGTTTCGGAAAAGCATGAAATGGCAATGGAACTTAATGCAATGCATCATGGACTAAGATTGTAATAAAGTGCCATAGGACTTATACTTCAGCTAGTAGTTGTATGGACTAAAGAAAGTAGTAGATCTTATGGACAAAACTATATAGTTACTACACTACAGTTGAAGTTGTAACTCAGGAAAGACGTGAAATGAAAAGGTTTTTGAAATCTTGTCCCCTACCAACAAAAAAACATATAGAAATAAATTGTTTACTTAGGGAGTTGATCAGCTCTGTCCATTTGGACAGAGTTGATTAGCTCTATCCATTTGGATAGAGCTGATAAACTCTTTCTAAATGGACATAGTTCATCAACTCTGTCTAAATGGACAAAGCAGATCAGCTCTGTCCATTTGGATATATCCAATCAAATCGGTCCATTTGAACAGAGCTGCAACCTGTGTAGTCTTAAATTTCATTTAGAGATGCTACATACTGCAGCTACATTAATGGTGACATGAATTAATAATTGTATAAACCACCAAAACCCCCTAAAGTATATATTTATATGAAGTTACTTTCCTCCCACATATACCTTACCCTATGTAGAAACACCCCATGCTCTATGATCCATTAACTCCCTAGTTCCCTTAGTTTCCATGACATAAAACATCAAATTTTCTGACACCTCGCTTTGTCCATTTGGACACCCCAACCATGGATATTTTCTCTGGTGGAGTTATTTAAGCCTACATAACCATGGATTCTTTTGGACGGAGCTGTCTAAATATTCTATAAATTTTCATGTACATAGAGAATAAGAATAAGATAATTAAAAAGTTATGGATTTTTTTGGACAGAGCTGTCTAAATATTCTATAAAATTTCATGTACATAGAGAATAAGAATAAGATAATTAAAAAATATAGAAAAAGAAAAAAACATTAACAGATTTCAAGTTTTATGTTAAATTTTGTTTAATTAAAATCATTTAAATAAGTCTTACACTTAAAGCCAAATTCAAAATCTAAGATCTTATATCAATAGTTCTTCATATGTTCTTTTAATTTTTTTTGCAATCAGCTATGTCTAAATGGACAGAGTTGTTCAACTCTGTCCATTTGGATAGAGCTATTCAACTCTGTCCAAATGGGTTGAGCTGTTCAACTCTGTGCAAATGGGTAGAGCTGTTCAACTATAATTACAACATTATCTTTCCATAATAGCTTAATGGTATAGCTCTGATAAGAGTACTCATAATGATGAGTTAACAAAGGTTACTGTGGTTCTTATTCAGATATCACTATGACAGTGCTTTTATTATGCTTACTTTACTAGTGCTGTAATACCATAACAAGTGAACATGACTAGTGCATTGCTTGTAATTGAATAGATATGGAAAAAAAACTCTACGTGCTTTATCATAGTTAAAACCATTTCCTTTATATTACATAGTATTAGCTCAGTACTTATTATTACTTGTAACATAGGATTCTAACCTTTATTATGAAAATACAAGTAAGCTATCTGTAATCTAAGAGTTAGACAAGCTTTATATAGAGATCTAATCCAGTCATTGAAGTTGCATATAACAAATATTGAATAGTCCAAATGGACATAACTCAATGTCTACCAGATTGCAAATGAAACTATGACTAGTTGTTCCCATATTACAAATGAAACTACTATAAACACAAAATTTTACCTTATTAATTACTAGTCACAAACAGAAATTACTATAAACACAAATTATATGATGCTTGGTCTTTTCAATAAAAACCATTTACCTCATAGTGAAGGTGTAGCACAACAACAACATACCACGAAAAGACCATGTACACCTCCACAATCAGACCTCCACGCCGAACAGACCTCCATGATCGACCTCCACTAACAGACCTCCACATCGAGAGGAAACCAGATAGGTAGATGGGTGACAGGATGGTGGATGGACACATCATACGGCTGGGTGACATGGAGGGGGGTGATAATCAATGACCAACCAATCGGATGGTGAGACTAGACGGGTGGCTTGACAGGTGGTGGGAGGAGCAGTACGATGAAAAATTGCTATAGGGAAAAACAATGGAAATGAGGTTGTAGCTAACCTTATATGGTTAAAAATTATTCGGCCGAATAATTGTCCGACCGAAGAATTGTTCGATCGAATAATTGTTTGGCCGAACAATTGTTCGGCTGAAGAATTATTTGGTCAAATAATTATTCGGCCAAATAGTTATTGAAACATCGATAAAAATTACTAGTCAACAATCTGTTCCATCTTTTTAAATGGTTACCGTTAAAGTTTATTCAGCCGAATAAAGGATTCATTATTCAGCCGAATCACTATAATTATTCGGCCAAATAACTCCATTATTTGGCTGAATAAATATATTTATTCGGCTGAATAACACCCGCTATGTTGTTTGGGCACCGGATTCTCACGGAAGTGTTTCCCAACTTTGAGTTTTCACCCAGAACTATAAAATATATAATTATGCAGTGCACTTATAAATATATAATTAAATGTAGTTCACTTATAATTACAATATTATAATACCTAGAGGTTATTTTCTTCACGGAGCCCCCACTCTCGTGATAGTCCTCTTGCGACATGAGTGTGTGTGGAAAGAAGTCTACCCAAATGTCTTACACCTGGGCATCCCCATAGGATGCATACTAGTGCCTATATGGATGAGGAAAAAAACATGTACCTCCTTCAAACCATCTTTATATGTATAATATATCTCTCATATAATTTGATTGTTTGTAGTCATGGGACCTTGGTTACCATTATGGCTCTCTGTATTATTTCCATTACCAAGTCCTAATACCTAGAATTCTCCATAAATAGTTAGTCACAATATCATATCATCAAATCGTATAGCATCAATATTTTATGTAATGATTTTCCACCTATAAAATATTTCAATCATCCTTAATTATAAATGATGACTATCTATCTATGTTCTTGTTTATTTCATAATCTTGGGAAATCAATCACATCACTTGCAACATAATGATTAACATTTACTTGTTCACAAATGTATGTGCACAATCTACATGGAACACTTTATGTCATTATGCATAATCCTTGTGCACTTAATGCTCCTAATATTGTTGTAATCACATTGTGTCATTACACTCTATCTTGTCACATGATTGTAACATCTTTGTACTAGTTACTTTTAGCTGCATATATCCATTATTGATGTTGCTCCTTTAGTACACTAATCCTAACTCATACCTTAATTTTCATAATCTTGAAGGAATCTAAATTTGTCAATGCTTATACTAGATTAACTACATCATGTCCCCTCTTCAGACATCATTAACATCATAGGTAAACTCTCTATGTACCAAATTATTCCAGCATGATCTCGATAGGTTATACAATGACTTGCATTCATTTCCTTATTGGCATATTTTTTCAATCTCTATAGTATAATGAAACGACACATTTTCTAATGCATACCTTTTTTCTCGTAGTAATGATTTCTTCTTTCAACATATAAGAAAATAAGCATTTCAATAATTATTTTAAGATTCTAAACATTTTACATATCCCCCAAGTAGATATCGACCTTTTACAACCCAAGAGGGATTTGAAATCACGACCTTCCATTTATAGCTTCACATGACATTTTCTTTGATTCGATCAATGTCACATTCACTTCATAAACATATTCAATAGTTCAACCATCTATATCCAAAATGTATTCATAATTTCATAAAAAACTTCAGAACCTTAATATCAAATACTTGGTATTCAAGACTATATTATCTGGATCTATAAATATGGTTTCACCACACACACACACACATATAATTCCTTCATCAAAAGAACACACTTCCCTAAAAATGAATAATCAGCTATAAAATATTTTAACAACAACATTATCCTCAATGAAATTTTATCTAAAATTACATAAGATACTTCAAAAAATAGGAGGTAGTTGATCTGACCTATCAGTTGTCGTCACAATCAGTTTAAATATCGATACTTAGCCTAACACATGACTACGAGGCCAAACTCCATATGGTTTTCAATCAAACAGGGAATCAATCATTCACTGAGTAAACAATTAATGTGATTAAAGCAAGCAAAAGGACAGGGTTATATTTTCTTCAGTTAGAGGAGGTTGACAATTTTGGCAGGGTATCGATAAAATGAAATCATTAGGTCCACAATATTACTAAAACATGTTCAACAACAACTCTCCAAAATATTTTCTTTATTTCAGAGACAAAGCGTGTGCCATGAATCAAACACGAGTCGACGAACATAGTTCACACAAAGAGTCACTACATCATAGGATCGCTCCAAAAGTGATTGACACTAAAATCTCTTGTATGAAAAAGCAGATAGACATGCTGACCAATCTCCTGGAGAAGAATGGCATCTCCCTTCCAGAAAGCTCAAAGAAGAGAGAAGGAGGATCAAGTTCTGATGACAAAGAGAGAGTTCATGCTCTAGTTGCTGGCATATCAAGCTCACCCAGTTTTATCATAGATTCTGGAGCTTCAAGACACATGGTTTTGACTAAGGATGCCTTCTCCTCACTGGATATGTCGAAAGGACTATCTTTTGTACTGGGAGATGACTCTCTCACTGAAAGTAAAGGAAAAGGAAGGATAGATCTTGATCATGGTAAGTTCAGCAATGTGCTATATGTCCCTGGTCTCGCCTCCAACCTCCTGTCAGTGTACCAGATGACCCACACTGGGTCTCCTAAGAAGGTCATATTATCCCCCGATGAAGTTGAGATCACAGAGATTTCAACTGGTAGAGTCATTGCAAAAGGAGTTGTGAATCATGCTCAAAAGGTATACATGTTTTCACACTTCCTACCTTACTCAAACCCCTCTGCTCTTCTCATTCATGGTAATGAATCCAACAAGCTGTGGCATGAAAGATTTGGCCATCTAAATTACAAGTATCTGTCTGATCTTAGTGAGAAATAAATGGTCATAGGGCTGCCCAAGATAAAATTTTCCAAAGGAGTCTGCCAAGTCTGTATCCTAGGAAAACACCCAGAGCATAAGTTTGAGAAAGCTAGTCATGAGAGAACCTCTACACCCCTCGAGTTGATTCACAGTGATGTTGCTGGCCCATTCCCTCATATGTGCATGAGTCAGGCCAAATATGCATTGACCTTTATTGATGATTTTTCCAGGTATTGTTGGGTTCACTTCATGAAACACAAGTCTGAAGTTTTTGGCCTATTCAAAGTCTTTAAGGATTTGGTTGAAAACCAGTGTGGAAGGAAATTCAAGGTCCTCAGATCTGACAATGGTGGTGATTATTTCAAGTCTGATTTTATTAACTATTTTGCAGATGCAGCATTCTATCCCCTACACACCACAACAAAATGGTGTTGCTGAGAGGAAGAACAGATCACTGAAGGAGATGGCAACATGCATGATGGAGGCCAAAACTTTTCCACCAAAGTACTAGGCTGAAGCTATCAACTGTGCAGCCTATATTCAAAATAGGGTGCCTCACAAACATCTTGATGGCATGACTCCCTTCGAATGATGGAGTGGGCACAAGCGAGATGTGACCCATTTCAGGATTTTTGGCTCAAAGGCTTGGGCTAGAATCCCGACAGATAAGAGGAAGGCTTTGGAGCCCCAAATCCAAGAGTGTCTTTTTGTTGGATACTCTGAAGATTCAAAAGGGTACAAGTTGATAAACTTGAGCACAAACAAATCCTTCATTGAAAGGTGTGTTCAATTTGAAGAAGAACCCCTTGCAGAAGTGGAAGTTGGTGAAGCCTCTTCACCACCTGAACCTCAAGAAGTAAGTAAAGAGTTTGTTGAACATGATGATTCTGATTTGTCTGATGGAGATGAGTTTATTTCAGACCCAAACAGCCCCACAAGGCCAAAATGGGAAGCCAAGACACTACATGCAGCACGAGAGCTAGCAGGGGATCCCAATGACCCAAGGAGGACTAGATCTCAATTTGAGAGTGGTCTGTGCATGAAGGATCCTATGTTTGCTGAAAAATTATATTTGATGGTGGATTTTGATCCTCAAACATATGAATAAGCAGTAGGAGATCCAAGATGGCAAGCTTCCATGAAGGAGGAGTTCAGCTCACTCCAGAAGAGCAACACATGGGAGCTAGTGGATCTTCCTCCTGGAAGAAAGTTAGTCCAGTGTAAGTGGGTCTATAAGACCAAGTTTTCTGCTGATGGTTCACAACTGAAGTACAAGTATATATTGGTAGCTAAAGGCTACTCACAGGTTCATGGCAATGATTACAATGAGACCTTTGTCCCAGTGGCAAAGATGGATTCCATCAGGCTAGCTCTAGCCATTGCAGCCTCAAGGAAATGGGAGGTACATCACATGGATGTAAAATGTGCCTTCCTGAATGGAGATCTCACTGAGGAGATATATATGCAGCAGCCTCAATTTTTTTCTACTAACCCTTCTCTTTTGTGCAAGTTGAGAAAGTCATTGTATGGGCTAAAGCAAGCCCCCAGGGCTTGGTATGCCAAGATAGATAGCTTCTTGCTATCTCTAAATTTTGTTCGGTGCAAATCAGATCCAAATGTCTATTTGGAGTCTGTTAATGGTTCATTAATGATCATTGTGTTATTTATTGATGACCTCCTCATTACAGGAAGCTCATAGGATGGGATTGCTTCCTTAAAAGGAGCTATGAACCAAGCCTTCTCCATGACAGATTTGGGGCTCTTAAGTCAATTTCTAGGGCTTGAGATTGCTCAAAACAAATCTGGAATAAAGGTGCACCAGTCCAAGTATACCTGGATTTGCTGATCAAATTCAGAATGCAATACTGCAAAGCAAGAAAAACTCCTTTCCTTTCAGGAGTGAAGCTGGAGGAAGATGATTCTCCACCGATGGTAAACAATACACTATATAGACAATTGATTGGATGGTTATTGTATTTGACACATACTCGACCTGATATTTGTTATGTAGTAAGTGTGGCTTCTGGATTCATGGATCAGCCTCATGAGATCCATTGGAAAGCAGCCAAAAGGATCCTTAACTTTGTTCAGGGAACAAGGACACATGGGATCTTCTATAAGGCAAAATCTGATCTTGATTTGATTGGATTTACTGACAGTGACTGGGCAGGTGATAGCACAAATAGAAATTCCACTTCAGGTTATGTGTTCATGCTTGCAGAAGGGCCAATCAACTGGTCAAGAAAGAAACAGAGTGCCATTGCACTCTCATCTACAGAAGCTGAGTACAGAGGAGTTGTTAATGCAACAACTTAGTATTTATGGTTGCAGGGTTTAATTGGAGCGTGTGGTTTCGAACCTGAGTACTCAAATACCATCTACTATGATAACCAGAGTACCATTTGAATCTGCAAAGATCCAGTTCAGAAGCAGAGAACCAGACACATTGAGATTCACATGCACTACATCAGAGAGCTTGTGCATGAAGGCACCATTCCCCTACTCTTCTGTTCATATTCAGAACAAGTAGCCGATATATTCACCAAAGCATTTTGTGAGAAGACCTTCAACCATCTCAAATCACTGTTGGGGATTGCTGATCATGCTATAAAGGCATAAGTGGAGACAAGATTCTACAATTTTGTTTTACAGTCAATGTTTAAGGGAGGATTTTCCCAAGTTGGTTTTTCCTCTTTCCTTGTTTATTTGGACATGCAGTATGTAAAGGGTGACTAAGCATTGTTGCTAGGCCCTATATTTTTGATTTATTACTCATAAAGTTAGGCTTAAGGGGGGGTGTTAAAATAATCAACCCATAGTTTACCCACTTAGACATTAATTCATTTATTTTTGTCTTATTTGCCTAGTTCATGTGTCCCACCTTGTGCAAGTTGCTAATTGCCTATCCATAGAGGTCAAACTTGCCATATCTGACTCATGTAGCTCTTGGGAAAGCCTTAGGAATCAAATCTACTTTATTCCTGGCCTCCTAGGCGCCTATCTGCTTTTTCTGCTTTATTGCCTACTTTTTTAGTGTTTTAAGGCACATAGGAAAGCAAGACTAGGTGAGGTGAACTAGTTTTTTGTCCTCTTCATCCTCCACTCTTTTCTCCATGAAAAAGCATGTATGAGATGCCATTCCACTACTCTTTAGCTTTCCCATGCACCCTTTCCAATTCGTGAGCTCCATGACAGATTTGGGATCAGCTTTTTACACCTATGGGGGATTTGCCTATTTTGAGTAAGCCTGCTTTATGCTAGTTTTGGATTCCTCCTTATGCATTCGACCTATTGATGTATTCTATATATTCAGAAACCTATGTTATTACAATTTTGGCTATTGTACACTCAGTTAATATAATTTTGTGTTACAGCTCCATATTCAGTCTCCATTGTTAGCAATTTTTCATGATCAATTGATAATTGTTGTGGGTAAAATTAATCTACTTCTGGCCTGAATTTATACACAAATGACCATCTACATTACCATTGATATTTGCATCCAGATTCCTGACTATCATTTTCAAGTGACTAAGATGATAATAATCCAACATTTAATTTTAATCTTAACAAGATTCAAGTCATTGTTTATGTTGGACTAAGTCATAAGGGGTTTTACTTTAAATGACTTCAAGAATCTTATTCAAACCATAATTTAGTGATTTCAATTGGAAATAAGACAAACTCAAAGTAAGGAGTTTCAACCAGCGATTCAGTCCAATTCAATGCACAATATATTTCATTTCGAACACTATATATATATATATTGTTCACCATAATAATATAATTGTCGCAACATGCAGGAATGAAGTCTTCCTTGCTACTTATCATATTGTTTTCTGTTGTTTGCAAGAACTCAATTCTTAGTACCTTTATGTTCAACCCATATAGGACCAAGTGTTGTAACATGAGCTCTGATACCATATGTAACACACCCATAAACCTGCACATATGCTTGGGGTTCATAGTATAAAAATTCTTCTATTAAATCATTCAATCACACCAATTAAGTTCAACTTATTGATTACTTAACCATATAATTCATTCTTTAAATATTAAGATCCTACAAAACACAATCACTCAAATTCTAACTCACATAAGAAATTCTCACTAAATACTATAATAAGACACAAGCATTATATTAGTCGCATGATGATCCTTGGAATGAAATGATAATTACATATTAACCAAGTCCTTAATTTATGATTAACACCCTGATCCATATCAAGATACCATATATTGGACTCAATCTCCTAGACATAATCGTCAAAGGTGAAGTATGAGTCTCTTGAGTCGGTGGAGGAGCAAACAACAAGGTTAGATGAATTTAGATGATTAAAAAAACTAATTTATAAAATATGTGTACATATACAAACTAATTTCAATATACTTGTCGTACGAGCATTAGTCTAATTCCTTTCTACCATTGAAACACATTCTTTGCATCCACCACTTGAAAATCATGTTAATTCAATATACATAATAGCACTTAAACCAATTATAATTCTAACAATGTAAGCTACATAATAATTTTGAGACATGAAAAAATATTTCCATAAATAAGATTAACCATTACGGACACTACTCTAATCTTAAAAGGACTTGTGTGACTAAAAACTCGACTTTGACTTTCCTCCCAACCATAGGATCCACTTGATGTATGTTTGTCCATCTAAATATTGAGCTGTGTGACAAATTCACTAGGTTATGGATATAATGAGAACCCATCCAAAGGTCTTTAAACATGATCTATAGGTTCAACCACTTGTTTATATAAAATAGATAAGGAAAATCATACTAGTTAACTAGCAGCTAACCAAGCACATAATCAAGATAGATTTTACACAAAAATCATAACATTTATAAGAAGACACGATGCATACACACCAATGACACATCTCTTGTCTTGGTGGTTGTATCGATCCACATATTACAAATTGGTTTGGAGTTCAAAAACTGGCATAGATTTGTTTTACCCACTAACAGGGAGGTCATATTCATAAATCGAGTGCAAGCATTAGTTTGTTTACCCACTACCACAAATAAAAAATTGCATATATATTCAAACTCAAATGAGGCATTGATTTATCATTTTTCAGACACATACCTCATATCTTATCCATCTAAACACAGGCCATGAACATGCCATACCTAAATATTCATATATATAATATACATCTTAAACAGAGTCAAATGAAAGGATTGTGCAAAATGAAGGTATACACACATCACAAATATAACAATGCTTGAAAATTTTGCATAACAACATGGATACACAAATCAATATGTACAAAACAAATACAAAATGAGATGTACAAACCACATGTAAAGCTGTCCCAAAATCCATATAGGTGTGAGCAAAAATGCACACAAGATATAGATGTGGAGAAACCTTGGCAAGTTCATATCCAAAACATAGATGAACAAGTTACATTTCATATCCAAATCACATGCAAATCAAAATAACATTCATTAGATTAATAGGAACACAGGTAGAGTTTAGATCCCACAACAAATGCCTTGGGTTTATAACAAACATAGACATAGGTTAGATCCAACACGCATTGACAATCCACGAGCAAGTTCAATTCACATATACATTATATAAAAACACAAACATTTAGATCCAATATGCAATAGTAAAATGAAGGCAGTTTGGATCCAATATGTATTATAAATTGAAGTGTTTAGATCCAAACTATTCAGATCAAACACAAATAAAAATGCAACATTCAGTTCCAGTCTTTTAAAATGCAGACACAAATTTGGATCTCAAAATGTAGACAAACAAAAATCCAAATCGAAGCTTACATTTAGATCTAAGTCATGTTCCACACCAAATCGTATTCAAATATTTAAAAGAATGCATGCAATATAAATTTGGATTCGAAAACACAGACAAATAAAACTCCATATCCAAGCTTACATTCAGATCTAAGTCATGATTCACACCAAATTATATTCAATAATTTGAAAGAATGCATACATGAATTGTGATCTATACATTATAAAAACCTCAGACATTGGATCTATTACAAACCAAAGTGTAGATGGTGTCACATAATACAAATTTGATTTAACTCCAAATGTAGATCCAATTCCAACCCATCTTGTAGAGGATGTCACATATCATGTATAAGGTTCAAAACAAAACATAGATCTTATTCCAAACCAACATGTAGAGCGTTACATACTATCGATCTAGTTTTCAATTAAAAAAGTAGCACATGCATAATCCCTTCAACATGTTTCCCATAGCGAGAGGAGCGCTAGTAGCTTGCATTTTTGTTTACCATTATACCCTAAAGCGCATATTATACAAGGAAATATTCATCATTGTTTGAAAATAACATTTGACTGATAATTTATTACCTATATTTTGAGAATAACGTCATTTCGAGATAAAGTTCCCATAATAGATGTGGAACTAAATGCATTGAATAAG
Source organism: Pseudotsuga menziesii (assembly GCA_001517045.1). NCBI lineage: Eukaryota > Viridiplantae > Streptophyta > Pinopsida > Pinales > Pinaceae > Pseudotsuga > Pseudotsuga menziesii. Next base: position 49,324 of record LPNX010734316.1, read on the forward strand.
CGAGTGACATTTGAACCTTTAAGCAAATAATCCTCACTTGGAGCTTCTCTGTAACATACCCATTACCTATACAAATCTCTTATATTGGGATTCAGGGTCTTGATATCTCGCCCAAATCCTTAATTTCCTCACCATTCTTTATTTAACCAAGAAAAACTCCACTTTTCTTCAAAGGTGTCTCTTCTCTGAGAAAATCATAACTTATTAAATAGCAAAATCCACTGGTTCCTAAGGAGACAAATAGCTTTAGGTCGGTTATGAGGTGGAAGTGGCCTTCCCCTTTCTCTTATATTTCCTTTAGACTATACCATGCTTCAACATCAATACATTATTGTGTGTCTCTAAGCTCCCATGGTATCCACGACTGACATTAGAGGTATTCATTTTAAGTCGAGGCACAAAAGGTAATCTAAGGCATTAAGTTGAATCAAGCCATGCTTATTATTTAAATTGAGTCACATTTTAATTTTAAATGTCTTATTATATGTAATTAGTATTTTGATTTTTTGTTTTTTTTCTCTTAAACCTTATTCTCAAAATCACCAAATCTTGGCTTTTCTATATGGTCATGGTGATTAAACTCTAACACAAGCCTTCAATTTAACTAAATATTGGATGGTTCCATTCATATGTATAATGTCTACTTGACATAGATAATATTTATATATATTAACTTTATTTTGAGTTAATAATTGCAGATCTCACTCACAATTTTATGAGCGTGTAATTTACCATTACATATGGTAACCAACTTTATTTTTCTAAGTCATCGAAATCATGATTACACCAGTTTAAAATTTACAAGATCCCCCAAGACTTTACTCGTATTTTACTCTCCCACCCCCCGGGTGGATTCATCCCCAATCATTCTTTAGTCGTGCCAAGCTTTCAATCCTGTAACCCTATTAATTGCATCCACAACTTTTATGAGGTTAAAATGTTGATGTATATGTAACTTCAGAATGTATTCTTCTATGTATCTTATGTATTGTAACCCGATGTTTATTCCAGGATGTCTCTATTATGTATTTGAGTCATGTGGTCATGCCCCGATGTTCCGATCGGGAGGATTAATAATGTAATCAAGTCATATCAAGTCATTAGGTAAGTCCCCATAGTTTCGGGGCACTTGAGTTATTATACACTAATTAAGATGTAGGCTCGAGTAGTAATTATTAGGTTGAGCCTATGTGTGAAAAGGCAATTCAAGTGAATGGATGAATATAAATAGAAAGTGAGAGTATCTCTATTTATCACTTGTGAAATACATCACTTGCTCTCCCAAGTGTGGCGCACTACTAGAGAAGGAAATTTTGGGACTAGACAGAAGACAGAAGACTACTGCTATTTTGGGAGATCTCTTACTATTTTGGTGTTGATTCTATCTTAGAGGAAGTTGTGGGGTTTTCTCATTTATGGTTTCCCCGAGGAAAACTCTTTCTGTCTCTTGTCTCTTGTGATGTGCTTGTGTTTTATTGCTGTGCTTGTTATTCTCTCAGTGAAAAGATCCTAAGATCATAATGATAGCTTAAATGTGATGAAAAATGAACATGGGATCAGAGCTAACCTAAGAAGAAGACATTGTACAGCTACAGGAACTAGGGATTCCTATTTTGTGGATCTTCCTCCACATATTTTCAGCAAAAGTATGCTAAGATGACTCCGCATTGAAGGGCGCATCTTTCTATCGAAGCAGAATTTGATTCCGAGCATTTTCAGTCTTCGATGCAAAAATTAGGGCTTTCTACAGAAGATGAATTTTTGAGTGATACCAGCATAGGGTTATTCTCCTCATAAAAACCGAAGTTTAGAGACCTGTATCAATAAATTTGGTTGGGTAAAACTCCAGGAAAGTCAAACCCTAGTTTGACCTTGAGCTAGGAGAAACCCTAAATACTAAAACTGCTAAGTTTTGGTACAGTCGCTATATTCCGATATTGGAGAAGTATCAGATGCAAAAAATTGCAAGGACCTAATATAAAATCCTGATGAATCCTGTATCCAAAAGTGAGACTCAGATTCACTGTACTCCAGGAGATATGATCTCACCAAGTTAGGGTTCCAGCCTCTTCCAGAATTCATCCCTGAACAGGACATCTGGGTAGATATGCAATATCTTGAGCTACATAGGTCCAAATAGAATTCATAAAGATGTTCCAGAAAGGGAACGGACTGTGATTTAGGTGGCCCGAATATTAGACTCAGAAGATGAACCAGTGACATGAGGAATTCCGTACAATTTCACTGTTCTGAACAGTCCTGTAACAGGTCACCTTGGGAAAAGGATAATAAATCCCAAATGGTGAAACCAATTCTAATGAAAACTACGGTTTTGGATCAGGGACATGCGAGGCTACTTCAGTGAGAAATTTCAGACACATAGGATCAGTAATTTCAGAGATATCACAAAAACAGTAACAAACATTTATGCAGAAGAAATCAGTAATTTAGGGCTTCCTGTTTCGGGAGCTTCCCTCCACTGTTTTCAGAAAAAGGAGTACATTGGAAAGCTCCATTTGAAGAGATCTATCTGTTTGTCCAGTCAGATCTGAAATTTTTCAAGTTTTGAAAATTAGGGTTTCTGCGACAAACCCTAGATCAGCGAACTCCGGGACAAGGGCGGACACCTCAAATTGGTAAGATCTAATCTTTTGTATTTCCATTTGAGGTTCTCATTTCAATATGATCTATCACAATAGCTTGATGATAATCTTGGTGAAGTTGAAAAATTCCAAGCATAGAAGTATTTGATCTCTTTGAAGAAACTGGATTGGACACCTACATGAGTATAGAGGTTCCAATTTCAGAGGGAGACGAGGCCAAAGAAGACATCATGCTCATGTTGTAGAGGATGATGAACCATCCAGAAAGAGATCCATATATGAAAGTGAATATTCTTCAAGCGAGGATGAATATGTTCTGATATTAGCTCTCACAGGTAACATTACTCATGGAAATGATGATTGGCTTATAGACAGTGGGGCTTCCAAACATATGACGGGATTCAAGGAATCCTTTGTAAGAATGTCAGACATGAATCACCTCACAAGGTGAAACCTAGGAGATGACTACCAATATCCAATAAAAGGTAGTGGGGAATATTCATACAAGCTAGACTCTGGTAAGTCTCTAACAATGAAAGAAGTATTGTTTGTTCTAGGACTCAAGAAGAACCTTCTCTCCATTTCAGCATTGATGCAAAAGGAATACGGGTTGCATTCATAGATGGTCAAGTCATCATGTGGCCAAAAGGAAAGACTATCGATGATGTGGTACTGATTGGAGAACAAGAAGGAGGATTTTACAAATTGAAGGGCCATCCAAAACAAGCCTTGGTCCATGACACAGTAGATCCAAGTGAAATTTGGCATAGAAGGCTTGCACATGTGCATTACAGAGCACTACCTATTGCAAGCAAAGCTATTGAAGGTCTTCCTGAATCTCAAGCTATTTGAAGGGAAGAACAAAATCAGAATATGACCTAAAGAATCCAGTTGAAGAATGTGAAGATCTAGAATGCAGAGACCATGCAGTCATAAGAGTCTCTCAAATCAAGAACAACTTGAAGCAGTAAAAGAAAAAGTGAAGAATGCAGAAGTGATGATGGCCACCTTGAATGGACTCCCAGGATCGTGGAATTCATTCAAGGAATGTGTTCCAGAAGGAAGTGATTACTTTCAGCAAACTTTGGGAAGAAGAAGAAGCTTGAATCATAAGAAGAGAAGAGAAGAGGGGTGCAATTGAAGATCAAGATATCGCCATCCAAAAGAAGATCCCTCAAACACTGAGGAATATGAAGAACTCAACTCTTGAAGAACTTCTTATCCACCTTAGCTTTTGGATAAGAAACGATGCTATTATGAATGAAGAAGACGATGAAGCTGAAGGCTCAAGAATGAGTCTACCCTCAAAACAAATAAACATAAGTATTCAATTGTCATTTCATTATATTATTTTGTTATGCATTTGTTTATATTCAGTTATTGTATTATGCATGATAGGATGTTTGCATTAATGACAGAATACTACTAATATGCATGTGATGGGTAAGTAGCTCAGGCAGCTATACAAATTCTCCATTGCTACTTATCTACAATGAAACCTCTTTGTTGACATATTGGATTAGTGCATAATCTCAATGTTGTCCTGGTAGAGATGGAAGGCATCTAGAAAGTTTCAATGAGATATGGATGAATGTTGTATTGGCTAAAGTAGTTGGATGATCATATATTTATGCATAAGGGTTTGCCAGTATAAATATTCCTTATGAAATGTTTCTAACCATACAATTGCATTTGACTTGTAGGAAAGATCGCATACATAATCACCTACAAGAAAAGAAGAATGAAGACTTGTTCTGAAGAACAAGTGACGATAGTTCAAAGACAAAGAATAATATGATGAATGCAGTGACATCATTGATGCAGAACCTTCCAGCCACCAAGAATAAAGGGAATATCATTTCAAGAAGAATGATGTCTAGGCGTAGTATCGAGACCTGAAGAGAAGTTCATAGTTCCATCATGCAGTAGATGGAAACATCGTGGGATACAAAGAAAGATTCGTAGCATGAGGCTTCTCATGAAGAGAAGGCATAGTCTACAAAGAAACATTTACAGCTAATAGAAGTGAAGTCACATGACATGCATAATCATGTGTGCAAATGAAAGAAGGCCTTGTATGAGTTCAGAAGACACCCATGGGATAACACATACATGATGAGATTAATGAATATCTTAACCTTTGCTACAAGGTTGATAGAGGATGACAAGCTCACAGATGGGTGGAAGATGAACTTTTGAAGAAGTTCAAGATAGAGGATCTTAGTATCCAGTGATCCTAGATGGATACTACTTGTCACTCCAGTATAGAATGTTTTAGTGCATAGAGTACGAAAGATAGAGGGAGTATGATGCTCCACTTCAGAGGGAGTGATTGCAGAAGATCCTGAGGTTCAACATGGTACGAAAGGATTTGTAGATTACTGATGATTCTAGGCTTTACTGAGAGTGAAGCAGATTACAACCTTTGATCCAAGGTTGAAGGTGGAAGACCAGTGATGCTCCTGTTATGTGTCGATGCACTATTGTTCTAGGTATGGAGGTGTGGCAGAGTACAGATGGGATCTTCCTTGGACAAGGGAAGTATGCAGTAGAGATCCTGAAGAGGTTCAGGATGATGGACTGCAAGGAGATGGCCACACATATGGCATCGAACCTAAAGCTATTGAGTGATGCTTCGTCAAGAGTCGGTTGATGCTACGATGTATCATCAGATGATTGGGTCATTGATGTACCTGACAAACACGAGACCATACATTTGCTTCGCTGTGAACACCTTGAGCCAGTACTTGATAGATCCAAGGAGTGTTCACTTGACATCTGCAAAGCATATTTTGAGGTACCTGAAGGGTACAATTGATTATGGGCTCAAGTACGATGCAAATCAGAAGATTAACCTGGAAGGTTATGTTGATTCAGATTGGCCAGGCAGAGTCATCAACAGGAAGAGTACTTCAGGATGTTGCTTCAGTATGGGATCAGGTGTGATCTCTTGGTTTAGCAGGAAGCAATCCTGTGTGGCACTGAGTACAGCTGAAACAGAGTATGTCGCAGCTTGTTCAGCTAGTTGTGAGGCAGTATGGCTATGGAAGCTACTGTCTGATATATTTGATCTCCAGTTAGATGCTACTTGTATACATTGTGACAACCAGAGTTGCGTGAAGTTGTCATAGAATCCAGTGTTTCATGACAAGTCAAAGCATATCGAGATCAAGTATCACTTTATCAGGGATATGGTGCAGAGAGGAGAAGTGAAGCTCCTATATGTTGCGACGGAGGAACATATAGCTGATGTATTGATGAAGCCATTGGCTAGGCTGAAGTTTGAGTACTTCAGAGAGAGACTTGGTGTTCTCTAGATTGAGGAATCCTCCCAGAGAAAGTGATGAGACCCATAGCCATTCTGACATGGTGAGAGGATTGGTTTCTTCCATGGTAAGATGTAAGGGATGAGCCATTCTGTCATGGTGAGAGGATTGGTTCCTTCCATGTCATATATGAGTGTTGAGATCCCTAGCCATTTTGACGAGTAGGTCAGATATAAGGGCTAAGCCATTCTAACATGGTGGTAGGGTTACTCCCTTCCATGTCAGATATGAGTGCTGGCCATTCTGTCAATCAGGACAGATGTAAGAGCAATTTCCATTCTAGGAATGGAGGCACCTGGTCAGTTACCAGGAACACTCAGTGTAAGAACTGAGTAGCCATTCTGGTGTGATAGAGGGATGTGTTCCCACTTGATCAGATGTAAGGGTTGAACCATTATGTTTATGGCTAAAGGATTAAGTTCCTTCCATGCAAAATGTGAGTGTTGGCCATTCTGATGAGCAGGTCGGATGTAAGGGAAACTGCCATTCTCTAGGAGAATGGAGGCTCCTGGTTAGTTACCAGGTAGCTCAGTCGAGGAGGACTGGGGGCCATTCTGATATGATTGTTGGGATGTATTCCCCTCATGATCAGATATGAGTGCATTCCCTTCCATCATTGTGAGCAGGATGTGTTCCCACCTGGATGGATGTAAGTGCTGAGCCTTGTCACAGATGATAGTAGGTGTGTCCTATCATGCTGGTGACTATAAGTGCTGTGCCATTTCACAGATGATAGTAGGTGTGTCCTATCATGCTGGTGACTGTAAGTGCAGTTCCTTTTCACAGATGGTAGTAGGTGTGTCCTACCATGTTGGTGATTGTAAGTGCAGAGCCTTTTCACAGATGGTAGTAGGTGTGTCCTACCATGATGGTGATTGTAAGTGATGAGCCTTTCCACAAATGGTAGTAGGTGTGTCCTACCATGCTGGTGGATGTGAGCACTGTGCCTTTCCACAGATGATAGTAGGTGTGTCCTATCATGCTGGTGGTTGAAAGTGCTGAGCCATTTCACAGATGATATTAGGTGTGTCCTATCATGCTGGTGAATGTGAGTACTGGGCCTTTTTGATGGGATTGTAGTTTACTACATGATCAGATGTGAGTGCTGGGCGTGCCTTTCTGATGAGAAGGTCAGATATAAGTGTTAGGCGAAGACCTACATGAGGGTAGGCTTACAACCAACATAAAAAAGGGCTGGCTCTGTAGAACTTCCTATGACAAGAAGAATCATGAGATAGCACCAGTGTTGATCCAGATTGAGTGATGATCTAGATCCAGTAATGATGATCCAGCAGTAATGATCCAGATTAAGTGATGATCTAGATCCAGTCCAGTGATGATGATCCAGATCGAGAGATGATCCAGATCTAGTGATGATGTTCGATGATGATCAAGATCAAGAGATGATCCAGATCCGAAGATGACTTGAAGACGAAGATGACTTGAAGACGAGATGATCCATTTGATACAGAGAAGAAGACCAGTGCTAAAAATTGTGTTGAAAGAATACCTTCCTAGTTAAGAGGGAGTGTTGATGTATATGTAACTTCAGAATGTATTCTTCTATGTATCTTATGTATTGTAACCCGATGTTTATTCCGGGATCTCTCTATTATGTATTTGAGTCATGTGGTCATGCCCCGATGTTCCAATCGGAAGGATTAATAATGGAATCAAGTCATATCAAGTCATTAGGTAAGTCTCCACAGTTTCAGGGCACTTGAGTTATTATACACTAATTAAGGTGTAGGCTCGAGTAGTAATTATTAGGTTGAGCCTACGTGTGAAAAGGAAATTCAAGTGAACGGATGAATATAAATAGAGAGTGAGAGTCTCTCTATTTATCACTTGTGAAATACATCACTTGCTCTCCCAAGTGTGGCACACTACTAGAGAAGGAAATTTTGGGACTAGAAAGAAGATAGAAGACTACTGCTATTTTGGGAGATCTCTTACTCTTTTGGTGTTGATTCTATCTTAGAGGAAGTTGTGGGGTTTTCTCCTTTATGGTTTCCCTGAGGAAAACTCTTTGTGTCTCTTGTCTCTTGTGATGTGCTTGTGTTTTAATGCTGTACTTGTTATTCTCTTAGTGAAAAGATCCTACGATCATAATGCTAGCTTAAATGTGATGAAAAACTAACATAAAAAAGGTACTTACAGTGCTGTTTTACTTGTGTTTTGTATTCCATGTCGAGGTAGTAAGGGGATGTTACATACTTTCCCCCTTATAGTTAACACTTTCTGTGGTGTTACATGTGCATCAGAGCCTTGTCTTCTGTCCCTCTTCAGGTTTTCATTTCTTTCTTCTGCATCCTTTCTTATATATTCCAATTTTGTCGTCCCTTAACATGTTCTATGCACAATACCAAGAGGTATACCTTTTCAGATTTTCATTATTCATTGTAATTCTTTCGGTGACAATTATTCTCAGACAATTCTCTTATGGCTATAATAACTTCCTCCTTAGATTCATAGGTTACCAAACCAAAGTAAAAACATACATGCATATGTCTAACGACATTTGTACAAATCAAATTGCAACACTTTTTAATTTCATCATTTATAATGATTGGTGATAGGTAAGCATACTAACACATAGAAACAAAATTACTTACAATATTGTTTGCTGGAATATTTCACCTCCTGTGGACAACAGGGTGTTCCACTGGTCTAAATGGTTCAGATCTAGAACAAATAGAGGATAGATGTTGAAGAATCTCCCTAGATGCTGTAGATATCTGGAATACAAGGCTTTGACAGTTCACCTATGAACCTGCAAAAAAAGCTCAACACGAAACGAATCAAAGAAACCAGAATATGATCTACTAATCTATGCTAGTGACTAAGGAATCTAGAAACATATATGCAAAATCACAACAACAACATCATATGTGGGACAGAAATCAAGTTGCATTAGAAATATGAAGAAGTTTACAACCAAGCCTTAGTGTTGACATGCATCTCCATGAAACCAACTCTTCATCCCCAAAAGCTCTGACTCTAGCTCTCTATGCTCTCTCCAAAAGATCTTGGGCCAAGAATCAATCCAAAAGCATAACAATACCTTCAATGTTCTCTCCTCAACCATGGCTATGAGCTCATATTTATAGGGCTTTAATGGATAGATATGGTTGATAAATTAGTGGGTGAGGTGGCCTCTAATATCCTAGGATGAGGGATCTCGAGCTCAACCAACCCACAACAGTAGGGATAAGGTAGTACATGAGGCTTACCATATAGATTCCTCAAGAAAATTCTCTTTTTCCCTTTTTACCCAGGGTACCGCGCTTCTCCTCCTATGACAGAGCGGTTCTGGTAATAACCACCTATGGAACAAGGGAAATGGGTGGTGGCACCGCTTGTGGACAACCGATGAAAGGCGATGCGAGTAGGGGTACCACTCTTGGATAAAGGGGCATGCGCGGTGCTGGGAATTTATATGACAGATTGATGAAAAATGATTTAGTTTCCACTCCAGAAGCTGGGATTTAGGGCAAGTAGGTATGTCAAATGTATTATCACATAATGGTTATAGGATTTTGGTATAACAAATATATATACCTTTTCCAAGTATTGTTCTTTGTAAGCGTCTTTCTGGTTTCTTCCTTGGATGTCCCCCATCCAAGCAAAACACTCTAAGTGTTAATAGTACCTTGATTACCGATCCAAATTACCCAACACAAGGACAATACCCTTCTTTGGGTGTATCTCCTAGATGTGATGTTCATGGTTCTTGACCAAACTCAGGCAGTTCCTTTCCTGAACACCATAATACCTAGAGTTTATTTTCTTCATGGAGCCCTCACTCTCGTGATAGTTGTCTTACAGCGTGAATGTGTGTGGAAAGAAGTCTAAGCAAAAGTATTACACCTGAGTGTCCCCATAGGATGCATACTGGTGCCTAGATGGCCTATGGGAAAAGCATGTACCTCCTGTAGAAACATGTACCTCATTTACAAACATGTACATCCTATACACTCTTCTTTTTTAGTTTCTAATATAAACCATGTTTATAAGTACCGGATATATCCCATCTCATTTTATTGTTTGCATTCATGGGACCTTGGTTCCCATCATGGCTCTCTGTATCATTTCCATTACTAAGTCTCGATACCTACAATTCTCAATAAATAGTTAGTCACAATATCATACCATCAAATCATATAGCATCAATATTTCATGTAACGATTTTCCACCTATAAAATATTTCAATCATCTTTCCATTATGAACGACGACTATCTATTAATGTTATCGTTTATTTTATAGGCCTCGGAAATCAATCACATAACTTGCAACATAATTGTTAACATTTACTTGTTCACAAATGTATATGCACAATCTAGATGCAACACTTTCTATCTTTATGCACAATCTTTGTGCACTTAATGCTCATAATATTGTTGTAATCACAATGTGTTAATACACTCTATCTTGTCACATGATAACATCTTTGTACTAGTTACTTTTACCTGCATATATCCATTATTGATATTGCTCCTTCAGTACATTAAGCCTAACTCATACCTTACTTTTCATAAGCTTGAAGGAATTTAAATTTGTTAATGCTTATACTAGATTAAGTACATCATGTCCCCTCTTTAGACATCATTAACATCATAGATAAACTCTCTATGTGCCAAATTCTTCTAGCATAATCTCGACAGGTTATAAAATGACTACCATTTTTCTCAGCATTATGCATATGAATCATAAGAATATTTTCTTACATAGATATGCCCATTTACATTACTATTAACTTGCATTCATTTCCTTATTAGCATATTTTTGCAATCTCTATAGCATAATGAAACGAAGCATTTTCCAATGCGTACCTATTTTATCGTATTAATGGTTTCTTCTTTCTAAATATAAGGTACTAAGCATGTCAATAATTATTTTAAGATTCTAAACATGGTACATATCCCCCAAGCAGATATTGACCTTTTACAACCCAAGAGGGATTTGAAATTGTGACCTTCCATTTACAACTTCTCATAGCATTTTCTTTCATTTGAGCAATGTCACATTTGCTTCATTAAAATATTCAATAATCAATTTCAATAGTTCAAACATATATATTCAAAAGGTATTCATAATTTCATAAAATACCTCACAACCTTAATATCAAATACTTGGTATTGAAGACTATATTATTTATATCTATAAATATGGTTTCACCAAACACACACACATATATAATTCCTTCATCAAAAGAAAAAAACTGCCCTAAAAATGAATAATCATTTGTCAAATATTTTAACAACAAGGTGGCCATCAATGCAATTTTATCTAAAATTACATAATATACTTCAAAAAAGGAGGTCGTTGATCCGACCTATCTGGTGTCGGCCCAATCAATTTAAATATTGAGACTTAGACTAACACATGACCGCAAAGACATGCTCCATATGACTGTCAATCAAATAGGGAATTGGTCTTTCATTGAGTAAACAATTAGCGTGATTAACGAAAGAAAAGGGACGAGGTTATATTTTCTTTAGTTAGAGTAGGTTCACAATTTTTGGAGGGAATCGCTGAAATGAAGTCATTAGGTCCACAATATTACTAAAATGTTCTCAACAACAACTATCAAAAATATTTTATTTATTTCAGAGACAAAGAATATGTCATGAATCAAACATGACTTGACAAACATAGTTCACACAAAGAGTCACTACATAACAAGCTCACTCCAAGAGTTATTGTAGAGCACATCGGTTTGACTTAAAAATGACCATCTACATTACCATTGATAGGTGCATCCAGATTCCTAATAACTAATTTTCAAGTGACTAAGATGATAGTAATCCAACATTTAATTTTAATCTTACCAAGATTTAAATCATTCTTTATGTTGGATTATGTCATAAGGGGTTTCACTTTGAACACCTTCAAGAATATTGTAACTCACATATAAGTAATTCTCACTAAATATTATAATAACACACAAGAATTATATTAGTCATATGACGATCCTTTGAATGAAATGAAAATTACATATTAACCCTATCCTTCAGTTATGGTTAACACCCTCCATATCAAGATACCATATATTGGACTTTATCTCTTAGGCACAATCATCAAAGGTGAAGTATGAGTATGCTGAGTCTGCGAAGGAGTAAACAAGAAGGTTAGATGGCTTTAGATGATAAAAGAAACTAATTCATAAAACATGTACATATACAAACTGATTTCACTATACTTTTCATCTTATGATTAGTCTAATTCGTTTCTACCATTGGAACACATTCTCTCTAGCCACCACTTGAAAATCATGTTAATTCAATGCACATAATAGAACTATAAATCAATTATAATTCTAACAATTTAAACTACATAATAAGCTGGAGACATTAAAAAGTATTTCCATAAACATGTTTAACCATTATAGATAGTACTCTAATCTGAAAAGGACTTGTGCAACTGAAAACTCAACTTCTACTTTTCTCCAAACCATAATCTCCACTTGACGTATGTTTGTCCATCTAAAGCCACCCCATGATGGGAAACAAATCCACTAGGGTAGTGATATAACTAAAAACCCTCCAAAGGTCTCTAAGCATGATATATAGGTTCAACCACTCCTTTATATAAAATAAATAAGTAAAGTCATAATAGTTAACTAGCAGATAACCATGCACACAATCAAGATAGCTTTTACAAAAAAGTAATAACATTTATAAGAAGACACAATGCATACACACCAATGACAAATCTCTTGTCTTGGTGGTTGTATTGATCCACTTATTACAAATCAGTTTAAAGTTCAAATACTGACAAATATTTCTTCTACCCACTAACGCAGAGGCCATATTCATAAATCTAGTGCATGCATTAGTTTGTTTACCCACTATCGCAAATAAAAACTTACAGATCTATTGAAACTCAAATGCAGGCATTGGTTTATTATTTTGCAGCCACATACTTCAGATCTAATTCATCTAAGCACATGACATAGACATGCCATACCTCAATATTCAGATTTATAATATACATCTTAAACACAGTCAAATGAAAGGATTGTACAAAACGTAGGTATACACACATCAGAAATATGGAAATGCTTGAAACTTTTGCATAACAACATGGATACAAAAATCGATCTGTACAAAACAAATACAAAACAAGATGTACAAAATGCATACAAAGCTATCCCAAAACGCATACATGTGTAAGCAATAATGCACATAAGATCCAACTGTGGAGAAACGCATGTAAGTTTAGATCCAAAACACAAATGAACAAGTTACATTCTAGATCCAAATCATGTGCAAATCAAAATTACATTCATTAGATTAATAGGAACACAGGTAGAGTTTAGATCCCACAACACATGCCTTGGGTTTATAAAAAACACAGACATAGGTTAGATCCAACATGCATTGAAAATGCTCAGGCAAGTTTAGTTCACATATGCATTAAATAAAAACACAAACATTGAAATCCAATATGCATTAGTAATATGCAGGC
>LPNX010734330.1:0-44200 GCA_001517045.1 Pseudotsuga menziesii
CACTTCAAGTTTACAAAACGATATCTTCCAGCTCTTCAAAATTGTTGTAACATAGGCTAAGTGTATGAGAACTTCCTTTTGTATTTGTTTGCCAACAACTTAATGATACAAAAGATTATGTTATGACAGTCCCAAACAGATGTGTATATGTGCCTAGCTGAAGTGACATTAATGAGGAAGAATCCAGGCATTAGGAGATTGTTTGAATAGAAGTGATGGGTAATAGCATCCCCGTCGCAGGTATAGCATCCCCGTCGCTATTTCTGGGGTTTGCAATTTTTTTTTTTAACTTATACAAAGCGTGGATACAGCGATGGCCAGGTGTGGATACAGATATGGAAAGGCATGGATACAGAGACGACAAGGCATGGCTATAGCGACATCTTATTCTTGGGTTTGCATTTTTTTTAAAAAACCTTATACAGAGCGTGGATACAGCGACGGCCAGGCGTCGAGATAGAGACGGCCAGGCGTGGATATAGAGACAGCTTAGACATCTAACAAAATATAGAACATTGTCGCTCTTGCAACGCAAATTAGGGGTCGTCTCTATTGTGACGGAATTGTTTCCACGGAAAAAAAAACACTTAGACGTGGCAATATCCACGATTTTCCGTGGATATTGCCACGTTTTTCCGTGGCAAAATTGATCACTTGTACTAGTGACCCATGGTGTTCTTCATCCTTCGAGGTGGATCTATGCTCTCTGAAGCTCTTTCTTCCATCATGGTGTCTCTGACCCTGGGAGCTTCAGCTTCATGTTTATTGAATTGTCATCACTTGTTCTTCAGAACAAGTCTCATCCTTCTTTTCTTGTAGCAGGTTGTACAGGACCTTTCCTACAATTCAAATGCACCAGTTGCATGGTTAGAACTATTTCATAAATCATATGCATAAAGACAAATTCTTATGCATCATGCAATTGTTTAGCCAATACAACATTCATCCATATCTCACAGAAACTTTCTAGATTCCTTCTATCTCTACCATGACATCATTGAGATTGTGCACTAATCGAATATATCAGCAAAGAGGTTTGATAAGTAGAAATGGAGAGTTGTATAGCACCATGAGATACTTACCCATCACATGCATATTAGTAGTATACAGTCATGCAAACAATCTATCATGCATAACACATCAACTGAATATAATCAAATGTAAAACAATATCATGAAGTGACAATTGAATACTTATCTTTTATTTGTTTCATGGGTAGACTCCATGTTGATCATTCTGCTTTATCATATTCTTCTTTCATGAAATCATCATTTCTTATCCAAATGATAAGATGAATAAGAGGTTCTTCAAGAATTGAGTTCTTCATATTCCTTATCGCTTAAGGGATATTCTTTGAATGGTGAGAGCTTGATCTTCAATTGCTCCCATCTTCTTCTTCTCCTCTTATGAGTCGAGCTGAAAGTAATCACTTTCTTCTGGCATAGATTCTTTGCATGAATGGATCCCACGATCTTGGGAGTCCATTCAAGGTGGCTATCACCACTTCTGCATTCTTCACTTCTTCTTTTACTTATTCAATTTATTTCTTAGGGTCATCTTCTGATGTATGTTATTTCCTTCAAATAGATCAGTGAAGGAATCAAACATCTCTTTCGGTGTCTTTAGGGAAGACACTTGTGGTACAATTTGCTCCGTGACTAAATCAACAATGATTTTCTTGGCCTTGACCAAGTTATTTTGGTGTAAGGCTTTGAGCCTCATCCCCCTCTAGAACTGGAGCCTCTCTACTCATGTAGGTGTCCAATTCATTTTCCTCAGAGAGATCAAATAATTCCATGCTTGGAAGTTTTCAAATTCACCAAGCTTATCATCAATCTAATGTCATAGATCACTTTGAAATGAGAGCCTCAAATGCAATTAGCAAAAGATTATATCTTACCTATTTGAGGTGTCCGTCATGCTTCCAGAATTGGTTGATATAGGGTTTGTCAGAGAAACCATAAATTTCAAAACTTGGAATATTTCAGATATTATTGTATATATCTCTTCAAATGGAGCCATCCAATGTACTCCTTTTCTAAAAACAGTGGAGGAAAGCTCCCGGAACAGGAAGCCCTAGTTTTCCAATTTCTTCTGCAAAAATGCCTGTCACTGTTTCTGTGATATCGCCGAAATTAATGCTCCTCTATGTTTGAAATTTCTCACTAAGGTAAATTCACATGTCCTTGATCCAAAACCATAGTTTTCATCAGAATTGGTTTCACCAATTGGGATTTATGATCCTTTTCCCAAGGTGACCTGTTACAGGACTGTTCAGAACAACAAAGTTGTATGGCCTACCACGTGTCATTGTTTCATATTCTGGTTCTGAAATTAAGACCATAGAAATTAAATTCCATTATATTTCTGTATCATCTTCAGTAATTCCATTTGGATATTTGTAGCCCAATCTATAGCAATTCTCCCCAGGTGTCCTGTTTATGGATGAATTCTGGAAGACGATGGAACCCTAACTTGGAGGGATCATATATCCAAGAATATAGTGAATATGAGGCTGAATATTGGAAAAAGTGTACATCACGATTTTATCTTCAGCCTCTGAAATTTTCAGCTCTTGAGCCTTCTCCAATATTGAATTATAGCGAAAGTACCAAAACTTAGCAGTTTTAGTATTTAGGGTTTTTCTAGCTCGGGATCAAACTAGGGTTTGACTTTCCTGGAGTTTCACCCAACCAAAAATATTGATCCAGGTCTCTAAAATTCGATTTTGATGAGGAGATAAATCCTATTCTGGGCTCACTCAAAAATTCCTCTTCTAGAAGAAGCCCTAATTTCCCGCACCGAAAAATGAAAATGCTCGGAATCGAATTCTGCTTTGACAGAAAGATGCACCCTTCAATGGAAAGTCAGCCTAGCCTTCTTTTGCTAATTGATTGTGGAGAGAGAACAAAAAAGTAATAAGCCCTAGCTTCTATAGCTGCACAATTTCTTCTTTCAGGGTGGCTCTGATACCATGTTAAATTTTCATATGCTTAGCGAAGACATCAGTATATCATTTCATTTCTCATAACAAAAGCATATAAACAGGATCACTGAAAGATAGACAAGCACAACCATACAAAAGGAATACAAAGATTCATCCTGGGAAAACCCTAAAAGGAAAAACCCAGCAAAATATTCCTTAATATAGATGCCCCAAAAAGATAAAAGGTAAAACCAACAAGGAGATCAAAGCCTAATCCTCCTCCTTCTCCAGCTACTTCTCTCCTTCACTAGTGCGCTACACAAGTGAGAGTGTGTGTGTCTCAAATGAGGAGCACCACACCTCTATTTATATTCATTCGTTCACTTGAATTAACTCATCTGACATGTAGGCTCGATTTAATCATGTAGGCTCGAGTTACACATGTAGGCTCAAGTAACCACACTAGGGTGCTAATGACCCACCTTTACAAATAGAGGGGACAACCTCATGAATCTTATTAGTTTTTCTAATTAGAAGCATCGAGGTACAAGATAATACAAGTGGTTCTCCCGGTAGGACCATCGGGGACCACAAAATATACATATAGAATATTATTCAAAGTTACAATATTTCAACATCGGGGTGTATACCCTTGATATCGATGTGTTCCCATGCAAATGCTCCAGCTTGTTTCTTAAGAACTTTAAGCAGCTGTTCTTGTTGGTCTTCACTTAATACAACGTTTATATGTAAGAATTTTTTAGGGCCAAACTCACAATGTATGGTATACAGTATTGTATGCTCTTCAATTGTGAAGACACAAGGTGTTTCTGTAAACATTGAGAGAGTGATATTCTCTTGAAACTCATCTTTAAAGATCCGATCGAGTTGGGAGAAGGACTAAGGGAAATTTGTACAGGTTGTCGAAGAAACAAACTGGTTTAATACATTCTTAGTGGTCTGATCCTGAAGTGATAAATAAAAATCACTAGGAATGGAGATATCATCAAAGACTTCATCCCCAAAAGAACAATTTAACCACCATGAATTTTCAGTTATTGGCTGTGTTGGGGGGCTATAAAATAAGTCTTTATGTGGAAAACCCATTGGAAATAATCATCTCTCCATCCCTACACCCTGTAAAATAATTTGTAGTAGATAACCATGGTCTTCCCAAGATAATAGGATGTCCTTTAGAAGGATCCTTTGAATCTATGACCATAAATTCGACAGGGTATTCCCATTGTTACAGCTTAGTTTACCACACATGGTTGATCACACTTTTATGGCCTTCCCTGTCCCTCTGCATACTCTTTGGACCCCATGGACCATTTTTGTACCTTTGATGTTTCCAATATCATCCCTAAAAACACCGATTATTTGTTGTATGTGACTTTTAATCCCTTTCTCACACATATACACGGATATTACCCTTAAACCCACGTACATCAAGATGTGTGCATAAGTCCAAATATTTTTGGACTTTTCCTTGATGTGAATCCGAGTCACTTGTCTCTTGGCCTTCCATATGCCTCAAGATCACTTGGATTTGACCTTCCATTACACCATTGAAGTACTATATAAGGAACCCCTTGGACATTGAAGAGGAGGAATTGAAGAGCAAGAAAACTATAGTCCATTGTTGTCGTAGCTTGCTTGTACTTGAGTTTGCATCCCTTTGTCCCTTGGAGAACTTTGTGTTCTTCCCAAGCTTGCCTTTGTTTGTGAGTTTGCTATGGAAAGATGGAGGACTGAGGTTGTGGAGGCCCAGGTGGAGGACTCGGTTTCTCCGGTTCGCAGACGTGCGGACAGACGTTGTCACTTATGTAATCTCTGATTTTATTAATAGAAATATCTTTTCCTATCCAATGGTGTGAATTTAAATGAATATTGAATCCATGGATGCATTTAATTTCTTATTCATTATTGATTATATATGCCAGAGTAGGCCTAACACTATATTATATAGCATGCTTGCCTTGTTTACTATTGTTGAGAGTAAATTGCTAAAGCAAGTAGGATTGGAAAAATCTCAACAGGGATCTACTTCAACCATCCGGAATAAGGTATGATTCGAGATCCTTTAGTGTTAGTTGTTTTATTTCTCTTGCATATTGGGAAGGGATTGATTTCTATGGTTTCTATGTTTGTTGTGGTACACCCTAAGCCATAGGAAGTTTTCTTCGTAACAGAATTGACGAATCAGCTGGGGAAGTTCCTAGTTGTTTTTCTTTGGGGTTTTCTTGGCATTCAATGTGCTTGTATTGCTCTGGTTTCTCTATTTCTGTGTCGGGTATGGGGGCATGATTGCCCAGTAGTGTCCTGTATGAGTAAATTTTGTCTCTACTTATCCATTTACCTTATTTTTATATCTTTTTCTTCCTATACGTGGGTTTTGCTTTCACAGTCATATGTACACGCGGGTTTTCCTAGAATAGTCATGTATGTATGCAAGTTTTTTTTATCAATATTTACCCTTTAAAACCTTATCCACGGCCCTATATGTGACTATTTTCAAAACAGTCGTGTCTGTATGCTGATTTCGGTGCATTTTCGGCGTATGGCGAGCCCTATACATGGAAAAAGGCCCAATTTTCACGTGGTCCAAAAGGCACAAATTTGGATGGCTCAAAAAATTGCATCAAAATGAAAGGGAGGAGCATGAGAATCTATCTGGATCAAACGGGGAGGGATTCCACTGGATGATGCTCCCAAAATTTGCTTCTGAAGTTCTGGGCTCAAATGCACTATGTTGGGTAAAAAATTCAAATGGTATGAATATTTTTTAATTTTTCACTATTTATAGAAAATTTTGAAAATTTTACCCACTTTCTATAGTTTTTGGCCATTTCTGACCGTTTTGGACCGTTTGAACTAATTTGATGTTGTAGGAATCCATTTTGAGTGCAGTTTGATCGTGGATTTGACCCGTTCATGCCTATTGTAGGTATTATGTCTGAAATGGCATATAGGTTACATTTCACACCCATTTTCACTTTGCATAACCTTATGACTGTTTCATCATAACCTTAGGTACGAACCCATTCCATCTTTTCATGGAACCTTCTTGCTGCTTTTAGAAGTGACATGTTGTGAATGGTAGAGCTTTACCATACATGGGTACCCTAGTTAGATCATGTTTTGCATTTGGTTCCCATGTCAACATTTCTCCTTTAGGGTGTGGGAGTCCTTTGCATAGTACTGCCATGACTTTGACCAAGAGCTTCATACTCCTCTCAAACTTTATGTTCGCCGTTTCCCTGGGACTCCCTTGTATATGTCAAGTTGTAATTGCATTATCATGATTTTTTTTTTCTTTATTGAGCCTTATGCTGGTTTCCCTGAATTTGATTATCAGCCATATAGCCCAAGCTTATCTCATATCTAGCCAAGTAAAGCCTCTTTATATATCTGTTGCATCTTGATTCCCCATTTTTTAACCAAGATGGGACTTCCCCCTGAGTGTCGCTATCCTACACATGTTTCCTTGCATTGAGCATAGGTATGTTCTGCTGCTTGGAACTATTTTGTTTTCTCATTGACACTTGTCTCCTCCTATATTTGTAACTATAAATCACTTTTATTCTTTTTCAAGATTTTCAAAATATCTGAAAAAGTCCAAAAAAATCAAAAAACCAAAAAGCCGGACAGGAAAAGATGTTATCTTTGGTAGCAATCGAGTGGTGTCTCCTTCGAACATAGCACTATATATCACATCCGTTGGTTGGGTTAGTAATTTGACTTTAGGAGCTATACTCATTTATCTGATTTTATCTCCATCGACTGGTTAAGCTTCCAGTCACTATGGAGCCTTTGTTGATGCATCCTGTGTCGCAGAGATGTTCTAGTTTTGTATATTGAGTCTATGTTGCCTCCATTCAGTCGCCATTCAGCTTTATGCTCTTGTTTGAAGGAAGTTGAAACTTGAGTCGGCCATTCCTTAGTTATCTTGACTTTGCATGTTGGCCATTCCTAGTACTATTACTGGTTTGTGAACATCTTGTTTGAGTCCTTCCACATTATACAACGTTGTTGAGTACCTCATGCTAGTTGATGGGGGATTCCCTAATTGCCTCCTTCCAGCAGATTCCATCCCATTGACTTTAGATCATTTAGTTTGGGATAGGAGTCTAGAGTCATTTGAGTGCCTTGAGACTTACAGTTATCAATGGTAGGTTCTCTCACCATCAAATTTTTTGGGAATACATCAATTTCCCTTGATCAATGGATTATTTCAAGTGTTCAACCTCAACACATCTATTCACACTTGTTAGATTGCACTCTAGTACCTTGATTCCCATTTTCATTATCGGTGGGTGATCTCACGTCTATTAACAGTATACATCAATGACCGGTAATCAGACAATGGACTACTATGTTCGACCTCGACACCTCCATTCACATAATAGGGCATGTACTCGTAGTGGTTTGTGTAGAATACTTTCCAGATTTGGTGGCATTCCACATATGCTACCTCCTTGATCATGCCAGTGTTCATGAGATTTCATTTCTTGTGACTTGATTCCAGTGTATGCCAGATGTCTTCAGCCATCATGGAGATCTTGATCCACCTATATCCTTAGCTTTCATGGAGATATTGATCCTTTGTATATCTTCATCATGGAGATTCTCATCTATTATATATTGTATGTGGTGATGACCGCACATGTCACATTTTGTATATCATGCCTATTCATGGCCATTGTACTCTTATGTATTTGGGACTTGTTGGAAATTAGCAACAACCCCTTCATTTTTCCATTAGGATGAAGAGGGATCAGCTCTCTTTTATGATTTACCTATTTAAAATTATAAAGAGTGCCTTCAGAATCTTCGATTCTGAAAGTACTCTCATTTGTAGAAGAGTCAAGTAAAATATTAGAAGCTGATGAAAACATTTTCATAAACTTGATAATTAGCAGCTGTAAGTTTCATAAATTTTTATATAATCAATTTTATTTATTAATCTATCTGATTATATATGTTGGGTTAAGAAACTTAAAGGGATGGTATGCTAATTGAGGATCAACAAAAACACAATTTGAATTTGTTTTAAAATGGTTATTGACAAGATATTATAAGTTCTTAAATTCCTAGAACTAAAGGAGAATTATTAAATTAAAATTCTTATTAGACCTAAGAGTTCACACCCCATATGTAACTTAAATATCTTACCATGACTTTGTAAAATTGTATATAAATAGCTAGTGAATAAATGAGTATCATTTGGAAATCTTAATATGTTATAGTTTTATAGCTTAGTATCCTATCAAATTCGATTTGGATATTAATCGATGGGATTTTGCAAAGTATTAAAAACTATATTTATGAGATTTTATGCATATAACTCAAATGATAATTCAGATCATTAGTTAGAACATTAGGATTTATTGTTTTAACACTATGTGTCATGTCAATAAACATGTTGCGGCTGAAACTGTCTTCCTCAAATTTCTTTAAAATTTTTGGTCCCCCTCATGATTTAATGTTGCTTTGAATCGTTTTGATCCATGATTTTTGGGTCATGCTTTAATTTTGGATAATTTCTTGAAGATTACCTTTCGTCCTGGTTTTTCAGAAATTACTCGTGTTTGGAATTATTGTGGGTCACAGATTTTAGAGTGTGTTTTTGCTGAGTTGAAGATGGATCAGACCATTCGTCCTTTACAAAACGTCGTTTCGAAGGAGAAACAGTTTTAACCATTGCTAAATTTCAAAGTCTTTAAGCACTTAGAATTTTTTCGGAGGCTGTTGTCTGTTCATCTTCCGCTGTTGCGGCTCCCAAATCAGCTAGCTACCTGAAATGAAAAGCGCTCTGCTTCGGAGGCTGTTGTCTATTCATCTTCCACTGTTGCGGCTCCCAAATCAGCTAGCTACCTGAAATGAAAAGCACTCCGCTTCGGAGGCTGTTGTCTGTTCATCTTCCGCTGTTGCAGCTCCCAAATCAGCTAGCTACCCAAAATGAAAAGAGCTCCACCCGCTGATGCGTGTCGCATGTTTTTATCCTTTTCTCTTCTGTCCTTGTGGCTCTACAAAGCACTTGGCTGCCGATGTCGATACCTTTTCTATTTCCAATTGAAATTTTTCCCACCCACAGCTCAGGTCGTAACTTTTTCGACTCCGATACGCCTAAGTGTTTTTAAGCGCCCATCGCCTGTTGAAGCCCGCCTATGCGGCTGTGGATGGGTTTACCCTGCCGTGTTAGTAGAGCGTTCAGGAGATTGTTCAGACTACCACGGTGCGAAGGTATAGATGGGAGACAGGATGGCAAGGAATCTATGCATAAACTAAATCAACTAGCATAGGTGGGTATGTCATCGCGATTCTTCACAGTTTCAGGACGTGTCTAATATTCTGGATTTAAGTTGGAAGACGTGGATGTGTATTGAAGATTGGCATTTCAACACAGCCACGAATTTGCCAGTTCCTTTAAACCGGCAAATGTTTCAGGCTAAGTTTTTTTTATTGTTATCCTCCAGTGACAGGTGTAGGTTGAAAAGAGTTCATGCTCTTTGATAGCGATAAGACTCCTATAATCTTGCATATAGCATTTATAGAAAAACTGAATTGAAAGATTGGTAGTATTATATAAGCTTGTAATTTTTATGAGAAGGGATGGAGTGACTGAAGTAAAAATACTTGAAATACTATTTTGATGCTAGTCTTGTTCCTGGCTGAAGTTTTATCTTTGGATATGGGATATGACTAGAAATATCCAAGTTGATATCGTGACTGGTATTGTTTTGGATATTCTTTATATTTCAGTATATGATCTTCTATTTTAATATTGATACAGTGTACTTGGTTATGCTTGTGATTATTAATCAGTATTTCATTTTTTCAGCCCAATATTATATTTGAATTAATATGTCATTGTGACTGAATTTACTAGTGTTTCTATTGTAAATTCAAGATATAAGGATATATATTTATGTCTGTTAGATATCATTTGTATTTTTACAGTGATTTCATACTGATCATTATCTCTTTTTCAAATATCTAATGTTGGTTATTAGTTATTAATTAATTAGACACTTCAGAAAATTTGAAATAATTGTTTAGCTTAGTTTTTTTGATAAGTTATTTTGTAGCAGAATGATATAGTGTGTATGGCTTAAATATTTCTAGTTAGATCCTACCCTTTATCTTTCTATTAATATTATATTAATTAATAATTAATATAATATTTAAAATCGCTCTCAGCTGAGATAGGATAGATAGGATAAGTTAATGTAGTTCAGTTGTTATTATCCTAGTATAGTTTACATTTAACAGTTGTTAAATAGAATTTGTGTAATTTTTAGAATAAGTTTTATAGTCTTTTATATTTAGAAAATAAAATATAAAAACCTCCAAAAATCAAAGACTTTCCTTAAGAAAGAAAGTATAGGGTAACTTTGGTAGTTAAAACTAATTTTAGGGTTCAGTTAGATAGATATAACTTTAGGATAGATTTTCATTGAATTTTAGTTTTTGCTTAAGAGAAAAATTCAGTTGGTAGCAGGACCATAACCTACAAGATTTTGCTACTCCAAACACACAGGACGCTGCTTTAAGCTGATTGTGTGGGCATAATATCCTTGTTGGCCTAGGTCAGAAAATCAGGCCAACAAATGGTGCTAGAAGGAGGGCCTGATAATGATTAATGGCAGGAAAAATTAATGAGAAATTTTCAACCAGCCCACATCCTCCAAAAATCAGTAGATCACCGTTTATAGAAACTATTAGGAGCATCCTTGAACGTGATCATATCACATCTCCATTTACTCCTGAACAAAGTATTCAAACTTTGGAAGAATCACGACATATTCTTACAAGATCATATGCCAATAAACTTGGTGTATCTTCGATAGATTATGGTCTACCAAGGCATCAACGACGTAATCCGCAATTGAACATAGTTTCTCAAGGTTTGAAAGAAGTTGATATCACTCCACGTTATCAAACGAGAAGTCATCCGAGACAAACTATTCAAACAAAAAATGCTAGAAGTCTAGCTGTAGAAGGCTGTTTTGATCAGCCACCTTCTCCTCCTGAGTCACCACCCGATAGTCCAAGATCATCCAATTCAGGGAATTCCCCAACTTCTGAAAGAATTCCAATGGCAGGAAATATACATGTGGGAGGAGGAGCTAATCCTCCACCTAATCCACAACTCCCTTGGCTGAGAACAGCTACTGTAGCTATCCCTGGTGTGCAACATCCTTTTCCTAAACACTCAGACAAACTCCTCCCTAAGTTTAATCCTGATGAGAAAGAACCTGCAGAAGTGCATGTCGACAAATTCATGTTAGTTGTTCAAACCTTGAATGTTCAGCACGAATATGTAGTGTGTCATTTGTTTCCTTTGACTTTCGAAGGAAGAGCTTCTACTTGGTATTTTTCGTTAGTACAAGGATCAATCACAAACTAGGGTGAATTTAATAAAGCCTTTTTAGATAAATTTGGGGAAGATAAAACAACTTCTCTTTTAGCCTTAGAGTTATCTAGTATTAAAATGGATCCTAAAGAAACAATCAAAGATTTCAATCAAAGGTTTCTAACATTAAAAAATAAAATTCCAATTGCTTCTCAACCACCCGAGGATATAATTATTGAGAATTATACATCAGCTTTACCAAAATATTATGGGATGTTCGTTAAGAGAGCTGGGAAAACAATGTTAGTAGAAACTTTTGAGGAAGCCATTAAAGTCAAGAAGGATTCTATTTCCTATGAACCATATAGGAGTGGGAAATCTGACACTTTTCCCCGTAGGAAGACTGAAAAACTCAATTCAGAAAAAGATAAAGCATTTGACATAGAACAGCTACAAAATGCTATTTGAACATTAACCAATGAGGTTGTAGGGTTAAAGAAAACCAATTCTGAGGCTTCCCCTTCTAGGGGATATTTCAAAAAGCAGTTTAGACAAAACCCGAATACAAATAAAACAAATACACCACCTGACATAGCAGCGAATGAAGAGATTTTCAACACAATCTGAGTTGTTTTATCTTTATCTGAGACTCCTTCTAATCAAGAAATAACAGAAAATGAAGAAGAAGAGGAATCGAAAATTGAGGAAGAATTAGAGGAGCCTCAACAAGTTAATGGTCATTTCTGGGATAGTCTTGTAAAATAATACGAGAGTAAAAGTCCGACTACAGGGCAACATGCCTATAATACTCATAGTAGATCATTCGCAAACACTCCTGGAGCTTCATCAAGTTATACTACAAATAATGACAACAATAATTCACAACCTAATAAACAAACTCAATCTGGCAAGCAAACTCAATCAACCAAAATTACCCAGCCTACTCAAAGTACTCCAAAATTAGATTTAAAATATGATATAATTGAAGATTTAAAGAAGACATGTGCAAACATTAGTATGTACGACCTTCTTCAAATCTACCCAATGCCTAATAGTCATGTTATAAATCTTTCCATGAGTTCAATTATTCCTAATACAAAAAAAAATGTTGCTGCAAAGAGTTCTAATAATGATTCAACAGCAACTGAAAAAGGAAAAGCAATGGCTGACAAAGCCTCGCTTATAGGTAAGAACTCTAAATCAACCATACCTCCATTCTTACTTACCTTTGAGATTTTCAATAGGAATGTTCATAATTGCATGGTAGACTCTGGAGCATCCTCCAATGTCATGCCTTTATCAGTATGCAAGAAGTTGAATGGGAAATATATTCCATCAAATTCACAAATAACTCAATTGGACAGGACAAATGTGAAGGTTGTAGGGGAAATGAAAGATGTCCTAGTCAGGATTGCTTGTAACCCTTCGGTTTATCAAATTATAGATATGGTTGTTGCAGATATTCCAGATGCATATGGGCTATTTTTAAGTAGGGATTGGTCTCAACAATTGAATGGATTATTTGCCACGGACTGGTCAACATCATGGTTACCTAAGAATAGAAATTCAAATCAGATAAAGATAAATAGAGAAAGATATATGAAACATACTGTCACAGAATTGCATGATCCTAGCGAACTTGTTTTATTTTCAGATTGCATTATGGGGGATTACATGTATAAATTGGATTTGGAAATTTTAAAGCTGAAAATTCTACCTTTTCTGAAAATAAACAGCAATCTGAAATTAGGAATGTGACATCTTTTTTTCCTAACTCTTCATTCAAGAAAACCATTAATGATGTAGATAATCTGAATATTGTAAATATTATAGAAAGCAAAGTGGTTGTGAATAGTTCTGTTTGGACTTTATATTTTGATGGTGCGAAATCTAAAGAAGGAGCCGGAGTTGTTTGCTTTCTAATGGACCCTCAGGGAAATAAAACATGTATAGCTTGCAGGATGGAATTTAATTGTACAAACAACTCTGTGGAATATGAAGCTTTAATACAGGGTTTGAAAAAGGCGATTGATTTGGATATCAAAGAGTTAATTGCATATGGTGATTCTGAAACCATCGTCAGACAGGTTCGTAACTCCATTCATTGCTTATCTGAACATTTACAAAGTTATCAATGAGAGGTATGGCACCTTATTTTGCATTTTGATGCATTTAACATAATTTCTGTCCCTAGAAGTCAAAATCAAGAAGCAGATTTGTTGGCAAATGTAGCATCAAAGTTAATTCCGTCAGAAAATCTTACACCAGATTTATTTTCTGTTGAATTGATTTTTAGGCCTTCCATACCAAACAATATTTTTAATTGGCGTGTATTTGATAATGATGTGTCGGTGCTGAATTTTCTAATGAACGAGGATACCTTTAAGGATTCATCCATAGATGAGGTCATTCATGATGAAAATCTACAGGATTTTTCGGTAATAAATTATTTTTTTTCAGTTGAAAAAGCTTTTGAAAAGGTAAAACCAGTCCCTAATTCAGTACTAAGATTAGAAAAGTTCTTTGATCTGTAGGATAAATTTAGATTTGTCCCTAATTGTAAAACTAATAGCTCTCGAATGAGGTATGAACCCATAAATCTTGGGACAAAACTAAAACCTCAAACTATAAATCTAGGAGTAGATTGTAACCCCGCAGAAAAAACAACATTTTTAAAATTATTTAAGGAATTTAAGGATTTCTTTGCTTGGACATATGATGACCTGAAAACCTTCAACACACAAGTCATGCAACACATAATTCCAATTAAACAAGAGTCAAAATATTTTCAACAAAAGCTAAGGAAATATCACCCATCACTAGAACCAACAATTAAGAAGGAACTAAATAAATTGTTAGCTGCCAAGATTATTTTTCCCATTAGGCATACTCAATGGGTAGCAAAATTAGTTCCAGTTAGGAAGAAAAACGGGGATATTAGGTTATGTGTAGATTTTAGAAATCTGAATAAGTCTTCTGAAAAGGATAATTACCCAGTTCCTCCCATGGAACAGATTCTTCAAAAGGTGTCTGGGGCTGAGATACTATCACTCCTTGATGGTTTCTCAGGATACAATCAAATATTAGTCTCCCTAGATGATCAATTGAAAACTACTTTTAGAACTCCATGGGGAACATATGCTTACCACAAGATGCCCTTTGGGTTAATCAATGCTGGAGCAACTTTTCAACGGGCAATGGATATTGCTTTTAGAGGCTTAATTAATCATTCAGTTGTTGTCTATTTGGATGACATTACTATATATTCTAAACATCGACCTGATCATCTTAACCATCTTAGAAAGGTATTTGAACGATGTAGAAAATTTGGAATATCCTTAAATCCTAAAAAAACAATATTTGTTGTTTCAGAAGGTATTCTATTAGGCTGTGTGGTTTCAAAGCATGGACTCATGATTGATCCTAAAAGAACCCAAGCCATTTCAAAGATAACTTATCCTTCTAGCAAGAAATAAATGCAATCATTTCTCAGAAAAATAAATTTTGTTAAGAGATTCATTCCTAGTTTCTCTGAAATCATTCATCCTTTGCAGAAAATAATTAAGAAATACGCTATTTCTAATTGGGGACAAACTGAAAAAGAGTCATTTCAGAAAATTTTAGAAGCCATTTCAGAAGCTCTTAACCTTCTAAGCCCATATTTTAACAAGGATTTCATATTGTATACTTTTTCTTCTGATATTTCATATGTAGCAGTTTTAACCCAATTAAATCAACAAAATAACGAAGTTCCAATCTCCTTCATGAGTTCAAATTTCAAAGGTGTTGAACTTAATTATCATGAAGTTGATAAACAAGCTTTTGTTATTTTTAAAGCTGTTAAACATTTTCGTCCATATTTATTGAAATCTAAAATGAAAATAATCGTTCCTTATTCCTCAGTCAGAAACTTGTTAGTACAAAAGGACTTACGTGAGAAAAGGGAACCTTGGATGACAGCCCTTCAAGAGTATGACTTAGAAATTAAACCCTCAATGATAGTTAAAGGTCAAGGATTATGTAAATTAGCTGCTGAAGCTGCCCATCTACCTAATGATAAAGATGAAACTGTCATTGATGAGGTTTTACTTACCAGAGAAATTTATTTTTATCCTCCACCACAAGATTCCTGGTATACTGATATAAGAATAATTTTGGAAACAGGAAGTGCTCCTGATTACCTAGAACCAAGAAAGAAAAGAGCACTTAGATTGAAATCTATTCCTTATTTATTAATTGATAATGTTCTCTTTCGAAGAAATTCAGACGGAGTATTACTTCGATGTCTAGACAAAGATGAAACAGAAGTAGTTATGAAAGAGTTACATTCTAGACTAGCAGGAGGTCATTTTGGTGGAGAAACTACTGCACACAAAATTCTTAGGGATGGTTATTATTGGCCTACCTTGTTTTGAGATTCCTATACTTTTGTTAGAAAATGCCAAGAATGTCAACTTGCTACGGGAAGGGTTAAGAAACCTGCTTTTCCTTTACAACCTGTTTCAGTTGAAAGACCCTTTTAGCAATGGGGTATTGATATAGTAGGGACAATAAATCCTCCCTCCTCTAAGAAACATAAATATATAATAACTGCAACTAATTATTTTACTCATTGGGCAGAAGATGCACCATTAAGGGTTGTAAATACCAATCAAGTTATATTATTCTTAGAATTCTTCATCATAACAAGATTTGGAATTCCAGATTCCCTCATCTTTGATAATGCTTCATATTTTTCATCAATTGAGTTTACTCAATTTTCCTTAGAGAAGGGAATAAGAATCAGGTATTCAGCTAACTACCATCCTCATGGAAATGGTTTAGCTAAATCAACAAATAAAAATTTATTGAAAATTCTCAAAAGAACCATTTCAGTTCACCATCGAGATTGGCATACAGAATTGGTCAATGCCCTTTGGGCAGATAGAGTGACTCCTAAGGCTGCAATAGATAACTCACCATTTTTCTTAGTATATGGAACTGAAGCTATTTTAACACCGAATTTAATCTTACCTTCATTGCAATTAGCTCAGTCTATTCAAGATGAAGAATGTCCAGCAATGGAAAAGAGAATTAACACTTTGATAAAGCTTGAGGAAGAAAGAGAAAAGTCAAAACAACAAATTACAAAGCATCAACAAATTGTGAAATCTTGGTTTGACCAATCCTTTATTTCCAATCGATAATTTCAGGTGGGAGACCTAGTTTTAAAATGCGATAAAGTTCATGAGGAAAAGGGAGATCATACTAAGTTTCAGAAGCTTTGGCTAGGTCCCTTTGTTATTGCTGAAAAGATAGGTCCAAGTACCTTTCGATTACAAACACTTGAAGGTCAGTTCGAAACATTCCCAGTGAATGGATTGATCCTGAAAAAATATTTATCTTAATATTTTTGTGTTGAAATGTATATAATTTGTTTGTTGTTTGTAAATAAATGTATATTTTTGTATATAAACTGAATTATAGTCCATAGAATGATGAGAAATTCATAAAATTTTGTAACTTTTAGACATCATTCTGTTATTACAGCCAGTTTTTTTTAGTTAAATATTACAAGCTATCAAATTTTTGTATATAATCAGTCAGTAATATTTAGTTAGCAGCTGAAAAAATAAATGTAAATAAACAGAGCTTCTAGTTGAAAAAACAGTCAGTTTGCTCGTTAACTAAATCTTTTAAAAATTTGTTCAGGATGATCAAGGTTTCTTAAATCTATGAAAAACCTATCATTATTTTATTTTTAAGTGTTACTCAGATTATTCCTTACCTTTTTATTTTTAATATAAAGTGGGGATAGCTTATTAAATGTCTTTTTCGAAGCTTGTACTTTTGGAAACTCTTATGGACCTTTACCATCAATTTTCAAAAATATTTACAATCTTAAGACTTTTTAGGATTTGTTCGAGTCAATAAAATGCTAAAATGAGAAACGGAAGGTTTTAGTAATAAGCCGGTCTGATCAGAATCACAAATATCACTAGTATGACATTATTAAGAAACTAGTAATGGCTTTTGGTTTAAAAACCAAAAGATAAGGGGTCTCATCACGAGCCAGCTGATTCATTTTCTGGTGATATTAATGACTGACATTACCATTTGGTCACCATGCTGGGTAATGATCTCTCATTTTATAAAATTTAAAAGTTGAAAGTGAATAAAGAAAACATAAATTTTGACTGAGCAATAGGAGGTCTCATCACGAGCTAGCCTAATCATGATCATCAGTGCTGTCTAGAATAACTTCATTTCTGATCACCAGGGTGATGGATTTTGATTTAAAAATTAAAAGACGAGAGGTCTCATCATGAGCCAGCTCACTTATTCCAGACAATTCTCGTGAACGATGCTATCATAGTGGGATACCATACCTAGATAGTAGTCTTCAGTCAGAATTTCTGTTTAAAGAAAAGAGAAGCAAACAAAAAGAAAATTATTGTGTATGGAACAAATTCTGGAAAGTTTTCAGAAAAGTAGATTTCTATATCCTATACTGATGGTGCAGGTTATTTTTACTATGAAGTACTTTGTTTCGATCAGGATATTTTTAAGTTTATCCCTAACTAGATCTCTGTTTTAAAAGATGGAATATTTCTGAGTCATACTTATGAATATGAATAAATAATGGTTTTTATTTAGATAAAGAATTTTTTTTATTGTTTTTAATAAGTTTTAAGATTTTGTTTATATCATTGTAAGTTGTATGAGCAGACATAATTGGTTCACCCAGGTCATCGCCATTTGTTGGCAGTTAGCAACAACCCCTTCATTTTTCCATTAGGATGAAGAGGGATCAGCTCTCGTTTATGACTTACCTATTTAAAATTATAAAGAGTGCCTTCAGAATCTTTGATTCTGAAAGTACTCTCATTTGTAGAAGAGTCAAGTAACATATTAGAAGCTGATGAAAACATTTTCATAAACTTGATAATTAACAGCTGTAAGTTTCATAAATTTTTATATAATCAATTTTATTTATTAATCTATCTGATTATATATGTTGGGTTAAGAAACTTAAAGGGATGGTATGCTAATTGAGGATCAACAAAAACACAGTTTGAATTTGTTTTAAAATGGTTATTGACAAGATATTATAAGTTCTTAAATTCCTAGAACTAAAGGAGAACTATTAAATTAAAATTCTTATTAGACCTAAGAGTTCACACCCCATATGTAACTTAAATATCTTACCATGACTTTGTAAAATTGTATATAAATAGCTAGTGGATAAATGAGTATCATTTGGAAATCTTAATATGTTATAGTTTTATAGCTTAGTATCCTATCAAATTCGATTTGGATATTAATCGATGGGATTTTGCAAAGTCTTAAAAACTATATTTATGAGATTTTATGCATATAACTCAAATGATAATTCGGATCATTAGTTAGAACATTAGGATTTACTTTTTTAACACTATGTGTCATGTCAATAAACATGTTGCGGCTGAAACTGTCTTCCTTAAATTTCTTAAAAATTTTGGTCCCCCTCATGATTTAATGTTGCTTTGAATCATTTTGATCCATGATTTATGGGTCATGCTTTAATTTTGGATGATTTCTTGAAGATTACCTTTTGTCCTGGTTTTCAGAAATTGCTCGTGTTTGGAATTATTGTGGGTCGCAGATTTTAGAGTTTGTTTTTGCTGAGTTGAAGATGGATCAGACCATTCGTCCTTTGCAAAACATCATTTCGGAGGAGAAATAGTTTTAACCATTGCTAAATTTCAAAGTCTTTCAGCACTTAGCATTTTTTCGGAGGCTGTTGTCTATTCGTCTTCCGCCGTTGTGGCTCCCAAATCAGCTAGCTACCCGAAATGAAAAGTGCTCCGCTTCGGAGGCTGTTGTCTGTTCATATTCCGCCATTGCGGCTCCCAAATCAGCTAGCTACCTGAAATGAAAAGCACTCCGCTTCGAAGGCTGTTGTCTGTTCATATTCCACCGTTGCAGCTCCCAAATCAGCTAGCTACCCGAAATGAAAAGCGCTCCGCCCGCCGATGCATGTCACATGTTTTTAGCCTTTTCTCTTCCACCGTTGTGGCTCTGCAAAGCACTTGGCTGTCGATGTCGATTTCTTTCTGATTTTCGATTGAAATTTTTCCCGCCCACAGCTCAAGTCGTAACTTTTCCGACTCCGATACGCCTAAGTGTTTTGAAGCGCCCATTGCCTATTGAAGCCTACCTATGTGGCTATGGATGGGTCTACCCTGCCGTGTTAGCAGAGCATTCAGGAGATTGTTCAAACTACCACAGTGCGAAGGTATATATGGGAGATAGGATGGCAAGGAATCTATGCATAAACTAAATCAACTAGCACAGGTGGGTATGTCATCGCGATTCTTCACAGTTTCAGGACGTGTCTAATATTCTAGATTTCATTTGGAATATGTGGATGTGTATTGAAGATTGGCATTTCGACACAGCCACGAATTTGCTAGTTCCTTTAAACCAGCAAATGTTTCAGGCTAAGCTTTTTTTATTGTTATCCTCTAGTGACAGGTGTAGGTTGAAAAGAGTTGATGCTCTTTGATAGCGATACGACTCCTATAATCTTGCATATAGCATTTATAGAAAAACTGAATTGAAAGATTGGTAGTATTATATAAGCTTGTAATTTTTATGAGAAGGGATGGAGTGACTGAAGTAAAAATACTTGAAATACTATTTTGATGCTAGTCTTGTTCCTGGCTAAAGTTTTATCTTTGGATATGGGATGTGACTAGAAATCTCCAAGTTGGTATCGTGACTGGTATTGTTTGGATATTCTTTATATTTCAATATATGATCTTCTATTTTAATATTAATACAATGTACTTGGTTATGCTTATGATTATTAATCAGTATTTCACTTTGTCAGCCCAATATTATTTTTGAATTAATATGTCATTGTGACTGAATTTACTAGTGTTTCTACTGTAAATTCAAGATATAAGGATATATATTTATGTTTGTTAGATATCATTTGTATTTTTACAGTGATTTCATACTGATCATTATCTCTTTTTCAAATATCTAATGTTGGTTATTATTTATTAATTAATTAGACACTTCAGAAAATTTGAAATAATTGTTTAGCTCAATTTTTCTGATAAGTTATTTTGTAGCAGAATGATTTAGTGTGTATGGATTAAATATTTGTATTTAGATCCTACCCTTTATCTTTCTGTTAATCTTATATTAATTAATAATTAATATAATATTTAAAATTGCTCTCAGCTGAGATAGGATAGATAGGATAAGTTAAGGTAGTTCAGTTGTTATTATCCTAGTATAGTTTGCATTTAACAGTTGTTAAATAGAATTTGTGTAATTTTTAGGATAGGTTTTATAGTCTTTTATATTTAGAAAATTAAATATAAAAACCTCCAAAAATCAAAGACTTTCCTTAAGAAAGCAAGTATAGGATAACTTTGGTAGTTAAAACTAATTTTAGGGTTCAGTTGGATAGATATAACTTTAGGATAGATTTTCACTGAATTTTAGTTTCTCCTTAAGAGAAAAATTCAGTTGGTAGCAGGACCATAACCTGTGATATTTTGCTACTCCAAACACACCAGACGATGCTTTAAGCTGATTGTGTGGGCATAATCTCCTTGTTGGCCTAGGTCAGAAAATCAGGCCAACAGGACTGCTATATGTATTTCCAATCATATGCAGAGATTGATTATTGTACTATACTGATGGATGGATGGTTCTTCCACCTAGTTATTCATCACTCCACTTCTAGGATGGATTTATAATGTATTTCGGCCATCATGTTACCCCTATGAATTCACAGATTAGGGGGCATCTGTTACAGTTGATTTTACCACACATGGTTGATCACACTTTTACATCCTTCCTTGTCCCTCTATAGACTCTTTGGACCCCATGGACCATTTTTGTACCTTTTATGTTTCCAATATCATCCCTAAAAACACCTATTATTTGTTGGACGCCACTTTTAATCCCTTCCTCGCGTATATACACGGATATTACCCTTAAACCCGCGTACATCGGGATGTGTGCATAAGTCCAAATATTTTTGGATTTTTCCTTGATGTGGATCCAAGTCACTTGTCTCTTGACCTTCCATATGCCTCGACATCACTCGGATTTGACCTTCCATTACCCCATTGAAGAACTATATAAGGAACCCCTTCGATACATTGAAGAGGAGGAATTAAAGAGCAATAAAACTATAGTCCATTGTTTCCGTAGCTTGCTTGTACTTGAGTCTACATCCCTTTGTCACTTGGAGCACTTTGTGATCTTCCCAAGCTTGCCTTTGTTTTTGAGCTTGCTATTGAGAGATGGAGGATTGCGGTGGTAGAGGCCCGGGTAGAGGACTCGGTCTCTCTAGTTCATGGCCATGCTGACAGAGGTTGTCACTTATGTAATCCCTAATTTTATTAATAGAAATATATTTTCATGTCCAATGATGTGCTTTTAAATGAATTTTGAATCCATGGATGTGTTTAATTGCTTATGGATTATTGATTATATATACTAGAGTAGGCCTAACACCATATTATATAGCATGATTTCCTTGTTTACTATTGTTGAGAGTAAATTGCTAAAGCAAGCAAGATTGGAAAAAGCTCAATGGGGATCTACTTCAACCATCTGGAATAAGGTATGATTCGAGTTCCTTTAGTGTTATTTGTTTTATTTCTCTTACATATTGGGAAGGGATTGATTTCTACAGTTTCTCTGTCTATTGTGGTGCACCCCAAGCCATAGAAAGTTTTCTCCGCAACACCCATGAAGCTAATGATACAACATTTTCATCCAGCACTCTAGTGGGTTTTCCCGTAGTGCGGTCTACTAGTTCTAGGATGGATGGGGTAGATTGAAGAAATTTTTCTAACTGTAAAACTTCTAAAACTGTGGTGGTCATCATGTTAATAGCAGATCCTAAATCGATTAATATATTCTCTATGGCGGTGATGTTTATAATTACAGTCATTACTGGGGCTCCTAGATTTGTATATTTTGCAATCTGGGACTGACCTGTCCTACATTCAGACATTTCTCCTATAACATGAATTGTAAGAGGGTCCTTTTTCTTCTTTCCTGGGGGTTTAATACATATCTCTTTTATTACCTTACTATAGATTGGTATATATTTAATAGCTTGTAATAGAGGGACCTTAATACAGATCTTCTTTAATTCATTCAAAATGTTATACTCCGGATGAACTACAGGTTTTTCTATTACGAGTCTCTCTGGAAATGGAGGAATTATTTTCTCCTGAATAGTTTCTTGTGGAGGATGGGTGTGTACTGAAACCTTTGGAATGTTCACATCCTCCAAAATAGCATCATTCACGGGTTCACTTGAATCTTCTTCTTCTTCATTTGGTTCCTAACTGATGACGTATGACTTGGGTTTATTATTCACAACTCTTCCCAATCGTAACTGAATTTCATGTACAGGTATAGTCGAAATAAGGTATGAGGGAAGAGTTTTCAACTCAATGCTATTAAGAGCTTGAGTTGGTTTATTATTAGGGTTAGGTATCGGCTGTGCAGGTAATATGTCGGTCAAGGAGGATTTTCATTCTAAAAGTGATCAGGTTGATGTGTGATAAAAGGAACTAGAGGTATAAATCCAGGCACCATTTGCTGGAAATTTGTTTGTTTCTAAGGATAAATATGATTAGGTGTAGGAACAGATTGTGGCTGAGGATATGGTTGTCCTCTCCATCCTTATGACAAATATTGTTGTTGAGGAAATTGAGGAGGAGGATACTGAAGTGGCCAATTCTTCCAGCTAGAATTGTTCCATTATTGAGGTGGTTGATACAGAGGATAATAGAGTGGAGGTTGTGGTGGAAAGTTTGAAAATGCTGGTTGATCTCTAAGTTTCAAAGAAGGCCTCCTAGATGTTTCAGCTACATCCCCACTCTTATAGATGGCTTGCAATCTACGAAAGGATGGGAAATTATCTGTTGGATTCTCTTCTGTAAAGATGTGACATACATAGATGTTGTTTAATGGACATCCACTTTGGGGATGTTTAGTTCTACATCTTGGAAAAAAAATACTCACTGCTGCTCGTTCTTCATCCTGCCTCTTCTTAGCTTGTAAAGCATCTAGTTGGGAACCCATTTATCCTAAGATATCAGTCTTAAAATTCTCCGACAGGTTTCTTATCTCTACTCTTGTAATACCTCCTAAACTAGGAACATTTCCTCTTATATTTCTACTAAAAGGCTCTCAAAAAAAATTCGTAACTTTCCCCCTACTACTAGAATAATTTTTACACATCTCATTGATCTATGCAAAAGTTTTATGTGAAATATCACCAGCTTCCATGAGATTAAGACTTTCTAACATGTCCTTGGAGATTCCCTTAAGGAAAAGTGTGTGTACTGCATCTTCTCAAAGGTCATTATATTTAGACTTATGTAATGTATAAATGAACCTATCGAGATAATACTCCAGGATCTCATCTTCAAGTTATTGTATCTTTAATATATCATTTCAAGAGTCCTTAGGTTTGTAGTATTCTTGATATTTTCGCAAAAATGAGGTTTTCATTTCATCCCAAGTCCTGATAGTGGATTCTCCTAATCCCATGAACCATCTCAAGGTAGAATCCTTGAGTGTAGAGGGAAAGAGTTTTAGTTTGTGAGTGTCTTGTAGATAATTGAAACTCCTACAAAGGATATCAAAATCGAACAGGAATGTGTCCGGGTCCTCACTACTTTTTCCATAGAAAGTAGGAAAGGAGGAATGAGGGATGTTTTTCATGGTTACATCCTGCATTATATCTAAGATAGGGAACCTAATAGTAGCCTCGATTCGATTTTCCCCTTCTCCTTCTTCATTGCTAAATTCATCATGATCTTTGTTTTCTCCCCGTCTCTCCATATAAGCTGGATTCTAAACGTAGATATATTTAGGAGGCTCCTTTCGAGGTGATAATGGGGTGTCCCAACGTTCTTTTTCAGGAGAGATATTCCTCTAATCAACTGTGTTTCTATTGAATTCTAGAGAGATAGTAGGTTCTACTATAGAAGTTTCAATTTGTGAAATATTTATATCTACTGAGGTTCCAAAGAGAGATTTTACTTGGGAAGGATCAACAAAGTCAATGAAATTTGGATCTCCTACTAGCGAAAAATTTGTGTTAATTGGATTTGAAACTAGTGGAGGGATAGGGGTTTCTAATGGCTGGCCCTCTTGAGCTTCCTTAGGAATGGGGTCCTTAGGACCTTATGCCAAGGTTCCTTCTCCTTCTATGGCTTCTCCAGTAAGATCTTCTAAGAGAATTTATTTAGGTTTCAGAGTAGAACTACTTCCTATAGGCGTCTTTCGATACCTTTCTAGTGAGTTAATAGTTGGGGAATTACATCCCCTATGGTAGTTAGTATGGATTTCAATAACATTTCTAGTCTTAACAAATCTACCCTAAGGATCTCTAATTGTACTCATGAAAAACTTTTAAACTAAAGAAAACCTATGCTACTATTGTTGTTGGATTTGGGGGCTCTTGTTATAACAGATGCACGGGTTCTTACCTCTCATCTTACTGCTCCCCTACTACCAACCTATGAGTAACCTCCATAAAGAATTTTACTCTACCTTACAAAACAACTCCCCGATAATGGCACCAAAACTATTGGGTGTTTTATTATGTCTAAATTAATCCACCTATTATTTAATTATCAACCGGGGTTGGTAAGCTTAGAGTTGATACAAAATATATGCAAAGGTAGAGGGTGTCGTGTAAATATTTTAACAAACAAAATATCGAAATATCTTTCAAAATGAAAAACTGAGTCAAACTCCAAAAAATACAATTATTAAAGGAATTAAACTGAGGTAGACTAATAAGCTAAACAATTGATAATAGACTTTAATCTAAATACATTCAACAATTAACTATCCAAACGGAAAACTACAGTGCAAGGAAGACTTAACTTATAAGCAAATAGAAAACTTAATAAACAAAACTTAAAAAGAAGCAAGTAGAAAACTTAATAAAGAAAACTTAAATGAAAGAAGCAAGTAGAAAACTTAATAAAAGGAATATCTTTAGGTTCTACCCTACAAGTTCTTTCAATAATAACAAAACATAAAAAGACAACCTAGAAACATATTAAGGAAAACACATATCACACTAAATCTTGCATACAAACAAGTAAATCAATTCAAAAGGAATAAACACAAAACCATACAACAATAAAACAAAATCAGAAACAGGACTTAAGAATAACTTAAACTTCACTCAAAGTAAAAGAAGTAAGGAAAATGATAAAACTTAAATAAATAATTTGAAACATCTAAAATTTAACTTAAGTGTTAAACAAAACTGTCATCTAACTACTACAGTCAAAACACAATTCAGACATTCACAAAACAAAACTAAAAACAATCTTAAAACACATAAAAAACACCAAAAACAGAACTAAGGGCTGAATGACAAACTGAACTATGGGTCTAAAAGGGGTGGCTGAATAACAAATTGAAGAGGTTGTCGGAATGACAGGATGCATAGTTAAAATAGTAAAAACTAACCTAAATGAACTAATCTTTAGCTGAAGTCATGCAGATGTAATTCTAATGCATCAAAACAGTAAATAAACCTATTTAATAGTAAATTAACCTTAAACTAATTCATGAACAAAAGAAATAATTGCATATTAAAATAAACTAAGAATTAACTTGCATAAATTTAAAACAAGAAAGGAAATAACAAAATTGAATCTATTCTAAATTCATGAAAACAACTTATTCTATATTCTTGTAAACAAAGACTGAAAGTAATGCTGGAAATGAAAATAACTGAAAACCAAAGTGACTGAAAGAAAATAACTAAAAGCAAGATATGTGTGCATCTAACTAATTAACTTTTGAAATAAAACTAAGTTAATGTATTTGTAGAAAACAAATAGAATAGCATTTACTATAATCTAATGGAAGCAAACTAGAAAATAAACTAGACTAGCTAAAATAGAAAATAAACTAAGATAAACAAAGAAAATGAACCTCTGGTTGATGAGGGGCCCTCTCAGCAATCAGGGGTGATCCTTGAATAACTTATACTTAAACGCAATCTTCAACAACAATGCATACAGCTCTTTATTCAGATGGTGGAATAGAAATACAAAGTTCAAGAGTAAATTATAGCAAGAACTCTTCTCCTAACTCTGCTAACTGACTGATTTTCTAGCTAACTGAGCTCTCTCATAGAGGCTACTTTATATAATGATTTATAGGGATTACAAAGTCAACCCTTTAGAGGTCAACTGCTCTCTAAATTTAGCAGATATTTAAATCATTTAACTGATCATAGGCCAGCGCATAAGCATCTCCCTTCTTCAACATGAGTTTGGTTATTTTCACTGGACATCATATGCACAGGTTCTTGTTCCAGTGCAGTAGGTCTTCAGATGTGGCACACAAGATTCTTTTTAGCATGAATGATCTATAGAGGTGGTGCAAGGGTTCCTTTCTGAGCACTGCATGTGACTGATGGTGAATTGAGGAAAGCGTAGTGGAAAATATTCTAGATCGTTGGTTAAATGCAATCAGTCTAGCGCATGGATGGTTGATGTGGTGGTGAGTAAAGAAGATTGCAGGCTAGAAAACAATCTAGAAGACAGATTCATCACCCATATGTGTGGATAATAGAACATTTGCAGCCATTCCAACATTTTGATGCTCGACGTTAATTCTCAGCAGCGTGCAATCTGATGGGCAATCTGGACGGAGTGCTGAACGAAAGGCTGGGACATGAGCTATATACGTTGGGGGTCGATCTAGGGAGAATAGAGTGTCTATCTACTAGCACACTTTAGGACTGGAGTCTACAGCAACACATTTCAACATCTATAAAACCACCCGCAAGTTTCATGCAATGGGCTGAATGACAAGCTAGACATGCTGTGCAAAAAGAAGGATGAATGCATTTTGCATATTAACTTGACCCAAAAATATTATAAAACCTGCAAACGATTATACAAACCAATTAATACATTAAATGTGTTTTAATAATGTTATTTTTAATTAATTAAACCATAAAAATGATAATAATAAAATAATTTATATAAACCTTAAAAACACTCATACTTGAGGTTGAATAATGATCTACATGTCATAAAGTATACAAAAGATAATAAGATATATGGTTAAATGAGTAATTTATCTACCAAAAATGGTAACAAATCTAGGATCAACAATGGCCTTCTCAATCTCATCTCTGAACTTCTTGGGATTTCTATAAGGTGGCATCTTAATGGGTGAAGTACCCTCCTCCAAAACAATGTTATGCTCAACCCCCCTATCAGGTGGTCTACCATGTGGAAGATCTCTGAAAACTTTTTCATATTTATGCAAAAGTGTCTCTATCTCCTTTGGGTGTTTAATAACTCTGACTTTTGGCTTGGGAGAAGTGATATAACATTCAGCAGCCCATTATATATCACCATGCCTCAATATAGATCTCACACTATTGCAATTTACTACATGTTTTGGGTAAGTGTGTTGCCCTCTCACAACCCTTAGTACACCTGTTGAATCTTGAAATTTCATTTAAGGAATTGGATAATTTATTGAATTCTCTCCTATAGAATACGACCATTGCACTCCCAATACTACATTATCATAATCAACATAAACCACATCAAAACTATCAACAAAAGTATAGTTACCTCTGGTGACTTGCAGCTTTAGAACCCATGTGTTGCATTGCATTGTGTTGTGACTTGGAATGACAACTGTGAAGCCATCGAATGGTTCACTTGGTATATTTATTTTCTCCACCATATCTGAATCAATGGAATTATTTGTAGCTCCTCCATCTACCAAAACTTAATCTCTTTGTCCCAATACCACACCCTTGCATCGAATAGTGTGATAGCGAGGCACTGTTGAAAGTACTACCATTCTTTCTTTGTCCGATGTAGGCTGATTTTCTTCTTCAGCTACTGTCTCATATTCCTCCTATTGATATGAAATGTGCCCTTCTTCATCCATACCCCCTTCATACTCATCCTTATCAGAAAATACTTCTATGTATTGAGCTTTTCCTTTAGCACATTTATGCCCCGATGTCCATGGTTGGAAGCATGTGAAGCACAATTTTTTCCTTAGAAGTTCATCCTTGTTTTGTCCTTCTTTCTTATTTTTTCCAGATGTATCTCTTTGCCAAAACTTCTTATCAGGTGCATCCTTTTTCCAAGTATTTCTTTCAAATATGAAGTTAGGCTTGGGAGGAAATCGTGTTCTAGGAAGCACATTTTGAAGATCTCTAGTTAAGCTCATTGCATCATTTAAGTTAGAAGGCTTGTGGGATTTGACCAAAACTTTTAAGAGATCTTCCAAACCTTTAGTGAACAAAAAATAACCTTCCCATAGATACATTATCCGTATTAACTGATAATCTTTGAAATTCCAACATATAGTCAATAGGATTCCCTACCTGCTTCAATTGTGCTAGTTCTTTGAAAGACAATTCTGGATCTTTTTGCTCAAACCTTTCTAATACCCTATCAAAAAATTACCCATATGTTTTAACCTGATCATGACCCAATGTTTTAAGGACATGGAACCACCATTCATTGGAATTTCCATCCAAGTGAAAAATAGCCATTTTTAAAGCATCTTCTTCCACCATTGGATTCATTTGAAAATACACATCCAATTTTTGCACCCAAGTGTTAGCAGAACTTTGAGATGAACCATACAAAGTAGGAGGTGGCACTTTACCTATGGCAGAATTCAATTCTTTGTTTTTTTGTAGAGACTTATTGTCCTCCTTCTTTTGAGTTTTTTTTCCATGGTGAATTACTGCTCAAATGTTATACTTCTCCAGCACTCTTCATCCAATTTAGCCCATTCTTTTGTTATTGTATAAATTTCAATATGAATGTTAGTCTTTTTATTGGGAATAAGAAATTTAGGTGCAGTAGGCCCTGGTGTGATATGAAATTCATGGGGTCTATTATGAGGTCTTGTTCATGAGAAAATGTGCTCACCCATTATCTTCTTTTCTACTGATTGTGAACTACCACTCTCTCCTATTATCCCTTTGCTTCCCATTTGATTGGCCATCAATTCGAATCCTTTTTATATCTGTTGGGTCATGTCTACCATAAGTTGGGTCATGTCCTTGGATATTTATTCAAACAGGGGTTTTATAATTTTTAGATACTCCATTTTCTCCTTAGTGTAGTCTTCTCCCTTGTGAGCCATAGCTTTAGTCAAAGGTACCTTTCTTTCTTCTAGTTCTTCTTCTACAAGCCGAACACCTTCCAATTCAAATTCTAAGGGTGGTGGTTTATCTATTTGACTCATTTTTAAAACCATCAGGTTCCAATACCATGCTCTAATACCACTTGTAATGCCCCTTTTTTAAATTTTTACCAAAATGCCCAATTTTCCAATTTTTTCACAATTTTGGCTCTTGACTAGTTATAGTGTCTTGGTCTCCAAATCAGCCCAAGAAGCTCCCAAATATTAAGAGAAGGTGTAGGAATGATACAATGACTTAATTATTATTTTTGGGGATGTATCATGTCCCTCCAATCACTTATACAAGTCTATACTAAATTTTGAACAAGATAGATGATTTCACTAGCAATTTTGGGCTCAAATCCCCGCCCCCCAGGGTAAGTGGTAGAAACAGCTTCCCAAATGTGCAGAAACCCACTAGAATTATTAAATTGAATTATATTATGTGTATAATACATTATAATAGACTCATATTCATAACCAATAGACCTCACATGGCTGTTATCACTTCTTTCAATCAGATATAAAAAACTAGTTTTGGACCCTTGGGAAATGAGGTGTAGTTTTCTCCAATTGCTATGAAATTGGACCCAATGGACACAAATTATCAGTTACTGAACATGAAATCCATAATATACTTTAATTACAGTCCATTCATTCATAAATCATCAATATTTTATACGTCGATTCGAATCCATCAAGATTACAAGAGTTTACAACAAGGTAGTGGGGAAATGGCACTATTTCTTCATTATTGAGCAATAATACATGAGATTTATTGTCCTTTAGACCTGATATATTTCTGAAATTAAATATAATATAATTTACATCAGAATATAAAATACTGGAGCAATATAATCTCCCTCAAATAGATGAATAGATCACCAAGTGCGCCTCACTCCATAGAGCTGAAATATGGTGAGAAAACTTGAGATGAAAGGAAGAAAAAGATGAACTTGATATGTCCAAGAGATAATGTAGCTTGCATCTGTAACTTATGACTCAATTGAATCTCCTTGAAATACCTTAGTGGCCTCACCAAACACCAACTAGGATGGGAATATTTCACCCTCAAAATTGGCTAAGGCATGGACTAGTCATCTACTAGCTCTCTCTCTTCACAATAACAATTTTCACAAATTATCAAAAGGGACTTATCATGGAGTATACCTGAATTTTATAAACATTATTGGTCTTCTAATGTTACAAATCCATTGATAAACCAAATCCAAGTCGAATTGGTGTGGCTGCTCATGCTATGCCTTGTGGCGTCTCTCTTCACCTTCCCTCTTCTCCCAAATTCAAGTAGGAGCCTCTTGGCCTTCTCCAACTCCCATGAGCACCCTCTAAGATGATATATTCAGGCATGAAATGTCATATATGTCATATTTCAGCCTTCATATCTGAATTGTGTCATAACTATCATAGAATCTCCATCATTGGTGTCATATATGTCATAAATGTAAGGGGAATATAGCCAAGTGTCCATGAAACCCCCATTTGACTCTTCCTCTCCCCATGTAAGTTACAATTCATCCTAAATTAGACCTATGAAGTATATGGACAAGTATATTAACCTTATAATCCATCCAAAAACATTAGGCTTCCCATAGATTCGATATTGCAAGATGAGGATACCATTTAACATAGGAATTCTAGCTTGAGTGGGCCCCACAGTCTCCATGTGTCTCCATTCTCCATAGCCATTTCATTTTTCACTTGAATTCATTTAATTAAATCCATTAAATAGATATTTATTCCTTCTAATGTCTAAGAACCATTTATTATCTCCTTATTAACTTCCCAATGTTTCCACCCAACGTAGGGAACTAGTAGGATTGATGGAATTTTCCTG
This sequence comes from Pseudotsuga menziesii, assembly GCA_001517045.1. Lineage (NCBI taxonomy): Eukaryota > Viridiplantae > Streptophyta > Pinopsida > Pinales > Pinaceae > Pseudotsuga > Pseudotsuga menziesii. The sequence goes on from LPNX010734330.1 coordinate 31,363, forward strand.
CTATGCAATTATTTGAATGGGGACATTACAGAATGTAGAATATCCAGAACACAAATAATAAGAGGAACCATGGTGCATAAATTAGAAGAAGATAAAAATAGATTTGGTATGCAATGTTATATCTATTTTTGTACAATTTATACTGAACACATTTAAATCTAAGAAACAAGGGTGGAAGGGTGGTGCTAGGAAAAATATGATATCTTCTCTGTACATGTTGAAGCCCATAGAAGTTAAAGTTGGTTATTTCACTCAGTTGTAGCTGGAGAATATGTTTCTTGTTGATGTTAGAAAAATATGATATTTGGTGGTCTCCACAAGAAGGACTGTGTAAAACAAAGGTTGCAACCTCATTTGAGTAGGTGCTCAAATAAATTGAATATTTATATGTTTCTATCATGTGTGTGTGATTGACAATTCTCATCTTAGCTGTTATAATTGATGTAGTATCATAACTAAATATGTAATTTGTAATCTATAAAAATGGTTTAATTAGTGAAAAATGTTTTAGCTTTAGAAATGACTGATTCAAGCACCCTCTCAGTTATCTGAGTAATTTCAAAAAACTCATCGATCATCCTATTTTGAAAGTGCATGCCATGGTCAGTGAAAATATCTCTCAATATACCAAACTAAGTGATGATCTCATTGAACACAAAATGAGCAGTCGTATCACCATCGGATTCAATAGTAGGCATAGCCTCTGTCCATTTCGTGAAGTAATCCACGTCCACTATGATGTGATGGTGCCCCCTAGACAAAGATGGGTTTCAATCCATAAAGTATACCCCCCACTTGGTGAAGGAACCAATGGTTATAATAGGGTGTAACGGGGCACGATGCGAGCGCATATTTTGTGCAAACATCTGGAAAGGGTGTCATTGCTTGATCGCATTAATGCAATCTTTAAAGATAGAGGACCAATAGTAACCCACTCTAAGGATTTTTTGGGTTGTAGGAATCCCAAATAAATTACCACCACATGCCCCACCATGGAAATCATTCAGCACCATCTCAGCCTCTTCATGAGTCAAACACCGATGTAAAATGGAGTCCACCCTACAGAGATACAAGGTGTAATCAATAATGAGATCATTCTTAGCAACATGTCATAAATGTTGATGCTCGTCCCATGAGAGGTGAGGAGGGACCTTAAAAGTCTATAAACATATGATGATGTCACCATACCAAGGATCCGTAGTCAAGATAAGAAATATATGTTCATCAACAAAAGAATCTTCATGAACTTCATCTTTGTCCAAACTAGGAAAATTTGATATGAGCTCCGCAAAGACTAAGGATTTATTTGATTTTTCCAAAACAAACATGAGATTGAATTATTGGAAGATAACAATCCACTTATTATACTTTCCCCCTATCATTCATTTGGTTAGGACAAACTGAAATGGATTTATATGAGTCACTATCGTAGTCTAGTGAAGGAGTATATAATGTCTCAACCACTAAACTGCATGAACGATTTCTAAAGCTAGCATCTCAATGTGATTGTATCAAAGTTAGACATCAATAAGGTTTTAGATAAGGTAACAGACAATGTGCTCTTGGAGCTCATCATCCTCTTAAACCAAAACCATTCCAATCGTCTCTTGAGACACGAACACATATAATAAAATGTCACGGATATAGTTGGGTGGAATAAGCATGGGGGCCGATGCCAAGGATTTATTAATAGCATCAAAAAACTCCTAGGATCACTCATCCCATATGAAATGATTATCCTTCTTCAAAATGCGCATAAAACCCTTGGTCAAATTTACAAAGTTGACGAAAAATTTCCTTAAGAAGTCAGCCATCCCTTGGAGACTTTGAAGGTGTCTAATTTTGTGTAGGGGAGACAACCAAAGTAATGCCTCAAACTTAAGAGTATTTACCCTAATCCTTTCCTTAGAAACAATGCATCCCAATAATCGACTGACTTTCACACAAAAGATGCATTTTTGAGGGTTCAACTTAATCTAGCAATGACGACATCTCTCGAAAACCAAGTGAAAATGGTCTGGATGATCCACTCTCAAACAAGAGTGAGCATCTAAATCATCTAGATAGACTTCAATAATAAGGTTTATGTCATGAAAAGAAAAAGTCATCACCCATTGAAATGTAGCTCCGATGTTTTTAAGGCTGAAGGGCATTTTTTGGTATGCGAAAGTACCCCAAGGACAAATAAGAGTTGTGTTATGTTGGTCCTAGAGATTGATTTGGATTTGATTATATCTAAAAATATGCCCATGAACGAAACACCCCGCTTCCCTCACACTCATCCAAAATATGGTCTATGAATGGTGTGGGGAGGTTATCTTTAGGACAAGGATTATTCAGCTCTCTAAAGTCAGTACACACCTGGATATTTCCATGCTTGTGATATATCAGAACAGGATTATATTCCCATTTAGTAAAGGGAACCAAATGGATAAATCTAGCCTTCAGTAGTTTCTCTATGTCATCCTTAGTGGAAGGAACCTTACGTGGATTCATCGCACTTAAACATTGTCAAACAGGACTAGCATTAGGATAAGTTTTGATTTCATGCTCGATAATCCAAGCAAGGGTCTACTCTTGGCATTTTTTCATATTACCAAGAAAAAACATCACAAAACTCCTTAAAAATATAAGTATATGCCTTAATCTCATCGAGACAACAATCCATCCCAATGTACATGTTCTCAATCTTACCAGGAGTCTAAGAAATGTTGATAGGGATCGTAGGTGACAAGTTCTCCATTTTCCCTTCAACATATATACCATGAGCTCCTAATGGGATCACAGGACTACCAACCTTCTCGCTAAGGGTCGACCTAAAGTCGCCACACTCTATCTATTCAAGATCTAAGAGGAAATAAGAGAAATGGTGAAACTCTTCATAAGGTCGTTCCAAACCATTCATGGCCTCAAGAATCACTTCATCTGAAGGAAAAACATCATCGAAGCAATCGTGTGAGCATTATGACTCAAATACCCAAGCAGGAAGTGCAAAGGTGTCCTCCTCCTCTGTCTGCGAAGAGGAAGTACTAGGGTCTACAACAAGATCAAGAGTAGCTTGATAAGAAAACTCTGTTGTAGATAACAACATCTCCATCTTAGTAGGTCCAGGGTCTTCATTCTAGGTACTTGGAGAAGGAAGAGTCCAAGGGTCCACTAAATATGTAGTTCGAAAAGGGAATGAACTAGAAGATGATGAAGCACTACCAAGAATGGAACCACTGGTTAAAATTGGTATGGTGATATTAAAATATCCCATCAATGATAGATACATGCCAACACAAACATCATCAGTTGTCGAATGAGAATTATAATGGGTGGGATGGTGGAGCCCGATGATGCAATGGAATTGGAACTATCAAACGACATCTGGTCAATCATGACAATACAATCTTCAAAAAGGAAGAAACTAACACAAAAGATGGAAGACACGATCGATTTCATAGCGTAGATCTGATTCTGAACCAGTAAAAGGTTATAGTTAGGGATTGCATCAACCACCTCAACCTCTATCGAGACATACTTCCCTTATAACTAGACCTAAAGAGAAGGAAGTATTGCATGCAGTCAAAAATATTGTCCATCAAATGTAGTCAACATGGTTCCAGATTTAGACAATGTGGGTGAGCCAAGGCCTTCCCAGCAAACCAAAGGCATCACAAAAACGGCAACGCCTTCATCAATCATCATACATTTGATCATGTTGTTCATAGACTCCACATGGACTAAGAAAGCCACATGGTAAGGAAAGAAGGGATAGACCTAATGGGTATCAAATCTAACCGTAGTGGAAGGACTAGAATCAACCACCCTGAGGGAAAACAACAAATCTCTCCTCTATGAAGGACAAGTCTCAAGGACTTCGAAAGCTAACATCGCACAAGGAGTTTGACCCAAATCCTAGATAATAGAATAGGGATGGGAGGCTTAAGATTTAGGATTATGAACTGAGTGCTTTAAGACTCCCTTAGGAATGTGAGGTATTTCTTCAGTTTTTTTAATATGCAAAGGCTTCTCAGGGGGTGCAGGCTCTTTACCCAAGTTGGGTTGTGACGGACCGTAATATTTCTTGTGGGTCATAATATTAGTAGCAGACATCATGTTGATACAAATGTGGACACCTTCAACGTTTTGCGGGTTTTAATGCCCACCGAAATCATTTCCAGAGTCCATGTTCCTTTAAGCTATATTTTGGTTATGTGGTAAAGGATCCGTTAACACAGTTGGGCTTTGTGCAATTAAATTTGAGGCTTCATCGATACGGGGAACAATTAATTGAGGTGATCTCCCCCACAGATATTGCAAGGGAACTTAACCTTATGTTTATACTTCTTGTCCCCACCAACCTCACCAATTTTCTTGTCATTGTTAGAGTTATCCTTCCTATTCCCACTTCTCCTATTATTTCATCCCTTCTTATTCCATTTGGGTTGCTGGTTACCCTTCTGTTCCGTCAAATGTATTGAGAGCACATCCATCATTTGTGTGGGATTAGACAAAGTTGTATCTTGTATGATCGCAGGCTATTTAATAGAAAAAATTCTCATTTGATTTATAACATGGTCTACGAATTTAGTACTCATGGAGCCAACAATTTCATCAGCATGTGGCCTAGGTTTAAACTTGAGCTCGAAATATGACCGTGAAGCATTATGTATAATCTCATACAAGAGCTTGGACTGAGCGTAAATAAATTATAATTGTTGAGCTCAAAAAATAGCTTGTTCCTCATTCATAACTCTATACGACGAAACATCCTTCGCAATATAAGGGAATAACTTATTAAGGAACCATTCCAATAGAAATTCAAGTGGAATGTTGGCCTTAATCAACCTCTTCCATCTACGCCACTCTTTAATATGATCAGAAATATGTATAGCTTTTTCTTGTATAAATTTTGACAAGATTTAGGCACCGGCATCGTAACACACTGGTAGTTGAAAGTGGTTCAAAAAGGTCATGTCTATATCATTAAAGGTCCAGTATGTGCCCCCATGCAACTCTATATACCATTTCCCCGTAGGTCTTGTGATAGTGCGTTGAAACAGTCACAAGCAAACTGAGTCATGATTCAAAGAATTCGAAGACCACCATATGTGGAAAGTGGTAACATTCTCTCTAGGATCCTCACCATTCTTAGCTTCAAACTTTGGAATGTCATAAGGAAGCTTAGCGGGAACAACTGGCCACATCAGATCGTGAGAAATTAGGTCATTGGTCAACTTCGATAGGTCAAGCTAGTTCAATGTATCTAAGAAAGGGAGCCTAGGTTGTGCCATTTGATTCCATGCTCCCTGAAAAAATTGATTCATATAGGGTTTATTATTGTAAACACCATGGCCTCTTCTAGTCAAATAATAGCCTCATCTACTTGACCAATAAAAGGATACACAGGAATATTATAATTTGGTACACCTTGATACTAGGGTGCTACGTAACCATAATTGTAGGACTGTTAAAAGGGTTTCCCCGAATACATAAGGAGGAACATAACCTCCCGAAACAACATGACCATTAGATGAGCGAACAACATGGCTAGAGGCAGCACTCCACCCGGAAGGACCATGCGGGTTATGAGGATTATGTGTCTTGAGAAAGGAATTTGACGGAATAGGTGCAGTGAACGATGGAGCATAAGATGGAATGTAAGATGTACTTCTAATGTTCACACGTCTAAGGTCACCTCCGTGAAAAGGAATACCAATATTATTCCTGGATGAAGGGTATGAAAATCCTCCCACAAATGGTGCGAAAGTTGCAATATGACCACTACCAAACCTATCGGCATGGAAAGGGATGGAAGTGCCCCTGAGAAAAACACTAGGACATACACCAAGATCAATGGAAAATGATGATAAAGTGTCATTAACATGTGGAATAATAAATATAAAGGGAACAATACTAGAGCGTACATGGTGGGTCTCACCACTCGACCTTCACAAGGAAAGACCTCTGATAAGCAGCTGTAAAATATGTTAGCTGGAGTTGTGAGCTAAAGGAAGCAACTCCCTTGTGAGGATCAGTTTCAATCAGAGTCCCAGGTCTACTAAATGTCACATTCCCCATTCCCAAGGATGGAAAAGGAGGGACCTCTAGGGTCTCATATGTATGACTTGTGATGAGACCGGTGTGTGGATCACAGTGTGTATACGTTCTCCTAGAACGTCTAATCCTATTCCATAGAGGAGGAGGAGGAGGAGAACCACAAGGAGAAATCCTTTCTAAATGTCGATATCAGACGAGCGTCGGAACCCGATCCACGATGAATCCATAAAAGTAAAAAAACTCAACTAAGTATGAACCCTAGATAAAGATAGCACACAAAGAGCACACTCCTAAGAAAATCTAAGCCAAATGCAAACAAGCCAAGAGGGAGGATAAATGAGCTCCCAAATGTAGCAAGTGTGTCTCACCTAGGAGAGGCCTAAAACTCCCATACACTACAAGTGGAGCTACATAACCAATTATAGTGGCCCTCAGCTTCAATGCATAAAGCGACTGTGTTATCCTACCCCTACCTAGCCAATACATTCATAGAATAACCTCTACAAGTAACCCCTTCGATACCTAGGTAAGGAAACTAGGGTCACCCCAATATAACCAATTCTCAAGTAGACAGTCACAGGAAGGATCTACCATATGGGAAGGGTAACAAATATCGAAGCTCGAAAGCATCAAAGGTACCTCAAAATACTCCAGATATGAATAAGATCCTGGAAATATATCTAGCACTACACAGAGAGTGGAAAGGGGCTATCCCCACCACAAATGTGTATGTTTCCTCATGCTTAACTCCTATGTAAGAGGATACTCTTGAGAACACTAATTATATCAAGGATTTCTCTTCTCACCTGGAGAGACACCTAAATGTTTTGGTTTGTAGCCTTGGAAAAATTTACTCATGACACCCTATTCCAATACTCTACAACCTAATCTTGTTGGTGCACCTCTATGAAATAAAAATGTGTAATCAATTTTAAATTAAGCATTCATTTTAAGGGTTGTGATTACTCAGAGGAAATGATCTTGCAACTAGTGAATAGTGATGTTATGACTCAACAATGAAATAAATATGCACACCTAACAAACGATGTGAAGTACAATTTGTCTTTAAATGTGAATAAGGGGTATGCCACTACATGAGATGCATAAACTCCTCTTCAAATGCCAATGGAACCATTCCTATATGAAATCCTGATCACTATTCAACTAACCAAACCTAATTCAAGTACTACTTTCATGCACACACACAATGCACAAAACATGCCAAAAAAAATTGAATTTTTGTAATGAATAATATGGAAATGCAATAAAAAAGACTCTATAACTCCCAGACCCTGCAGGAAGTATCAGACACGATCCAAGCAAGAAACTGAGATAAAAAATTCTAATGCACTAATATCAACATAAAAAAGGAGTGGCATACACGACTATTCAAAGAAAATCAGTGTGTATATGCAACTGTAAGTGTTGTAGCTCGTGCGTATATGCGACTGATACTTCTATGACCCGCGTACAGCAAGAATAAGGTGGTAAGATATTGGATATTATCCAAATCACTTCAATAGGATACCAATGGGATAACACACTTCTGAACACGACACAAAAACAATGAAAAATAGATAGCAAGTCAAGCACATCGTGCACCCAAACCCCAACAAACAAGTAAAGTCCCCAGTATGGTCACCAATTCTGTTACAAAGAAAAATTCCTATGACTTGGGGTAGACCAGAACAGACTGTATGACACCAAAAATCAATCCATTTCCATAAGCAATAGAGATCAACAAACCTAACACTAAGGTATAAAAGGTGTCCCTTATTCTGGACGGTTGTAGTATATCCCCATTGAGCTTTTTAGTCACACTTTCACCTACATTCCATTCTCAACACCAACAAAATAGACAAGCATGAGAAATATAAATTGTTAGACCTACTCTAGCATATATAAAACAAGCATGTATAAATTGAAGTAATTACATCCATGGATAAAGAACATTCATAGGTACACACATACAATGGACGAGAAATGGATATTTATATTCATTATAAATAAAGATACAATCGACAAACTCTGTCAGCACCTCATCAAAATAGAGAGACTGAGTCCTCCACCTGGGCCTCCACCACATCAATCCTTCAAATCAATGGAAAGCTCACAAGACATTGGCAAGATTGGGATGAGCACCAATGGATTCTCAAAAGGAAAAAGGGATGCAAACTCAAGCATGTATGAATGGGGAACAAATCCACTATAGTTTCCTTGCTCTCATAAGTTATCCTCTGACAAACTGACAAACTTTTTCGGCACCTCATAGAAATGGAGAGACTGAGTCCTCCACCTGGGCCTCCACCACATCAATCCTCCAAATCAATGGAAAGCTCACAAGACAATGGCAGGCTTGGGAAGAGGACCAATGGATTCTCTAAAGGAAAAAGGGATGTAGACTCAAGCATGTATGATTGGGGAACAAATCCACTATAGTTTCCTTTCTCTCATAAGTTATCCTCCTCTAATGCATCTAAGAGGCTCAATATATATCCCTTCAATATGAATTGAAGGGTCGAGTCGGAGCATTTCCAGGCATATGGAAGGCTAATAGTCAAGTTATTCGTGACTCATTGAGGAAAAATAAAAAACATTTTTTTTTGGGGCACATTTCCCGATGTATGTGGGACAAGCTTCATGTACACTCGCGATGTAAGCTTGTGACCCGCGTATAGCAATAAATAGGGATTTTTAAAGGTATTTCTTGGAACATCAAAGTATATTTTGAGCAAAGGGGGTCTAAGGAGTCTACATAGGGACAGCGAAGGCCATAAAGACATGATCTACCAAGTGTGGTAAAATCAACTATAACAAAGGGATTCAATTTGTGTGAAATACGAGTGGGTCATCCATCCTAGGCTTACATTGGAGATTTGGAATCATAAGACCTTGAAGGTGTGGGGAACACTCTTGTCAGGTTCGTTGCCTTGGATAAATCTATGAGTAGATATGATATGAGTTTTATCATAATATTGGTGGTGTTGGAACTTATATAATAGATTTTAATGAATAATTAGATATATTTAGGGAATTGGATTTTTACTCTAAATTTGGACTTTGGGAGGATTTTACGTAGATGTAGTGCATGCCATGGAATGGGTAATCTATTGGAAGGGTACATAAACCCTCAAATAATTTTTGAGTATTGTAAGCATTTATGTGAGTGTGTGTGCAGTTTTATTTTCATTGTTTACCTATGACTACATTTAAATTGTTTCAAGTAATAAAAATACTTATGTGCAAGGTGTCGTAAATTATGTGGTCATTGCCATCACATGATCTGTATTTTGACAAGTTATGTCCTCCCACTTTGAGGATGTAGTCATAGTTGTAAACAATTGTATATTCAAATAACAAAATTTAGAAAAAATACTTTAAAATTACCTCATATGAATAATTATCTATTGTGTACATAAATATATACTCTATGATTGAACACAAATTATAAGAAGTGCTAACATAATCCATATAACTACCATAAATGGACTCTTGCATTAGGCCATGGAAAGTATGTAGGAAATGAGAACGATGCTATAAATCTATTCTAGTTGAAGTGAATATCCCAATATGGGTACAACTAGTCACCGGTCTCTCCTCTACTCGCCATGAATAACCTGTACATATGCACAGGGTATTCACTTAGGGAAACCATTTCATAGTTCCTTCATTCATGGGATATTAAAGAATACCCCTAATTTCACTAGATATGGATAATCACTTACAAAACTCCTTCTGTTGAGCCCCCCTCCCAACACATATTTCCAATAAAAAAACCCTTATTTAAAAAAAATATTCCTTATTTTTATTAGAAAGAACTTTTTATACCACCCAATACACTATTACCCTCCCCCCAATACCTACAATATATTGATCTTATTTTTCACAATTAAAAACCCCCTTTATGAATGAACATGATAAGATATTGCTCACCAAGGTGAATCCACTATGCACATGTGTCTCTCCCATGGTCATCCTATTGGTCTACTCAATACATTGCCACAAATGTGGTGTGCCTAAGTAGGTCATGTGCATCACATCTAATTACCTCATCAACCTCATCATGTCTATCAGATAAATGAGGTGGATGGGGAGGGTGGTTAGGTTCACTCCTTGGAGCAACTGGCTCTTTCAATGGGATATGCCTAGCAATAGGTTCATCTTCGGTAGAGTCAATACCAACACCCTGGAACTCGTTAATGTTAAAGTAGTTGACATGTAAACCAAGCACATACTCGGCTCATAGTTTTCTAAGGAAATACAATGGAACCTAAATATTATTGCGGGGAGGTTTATCAAACACCATGAACCATCTCTTCATCCAATTACCTTTCCATGGTAGGAAATGGAACTAGTCCATGCACACATGTCTCTTCATGACAACTGGTGGTTGGTTACATGGGGTATTTTTAAGGATTCTAATACTATACTTAAGTATAGTATTCTAGGCAATTGTTTTGGATTGAAAAAACATGTTTATATATAGTTAGGTGAATATTAAATATGAAACATAAAATTAACACTAAAATGTATAAATTTTGGTGAATATTATGATAAAAAAAACATGTTTTATGTAAATATAGGCGATGTTAGACACCAAATGACAAATTTATTTTTTGAAAAAAACCCAAAAAATAGCCAATTGGCGAGATTTCGTCACTAAAAATTACCCTGGGTTGGTTTGTTATAGGATCAATAAACATACTATAAATATTGGCTTTGTTTATATTCATATCTTTGACTTTCTCCTTAGTCGAGCCAGTGGAATAAAACTCTCTCATTCTAGCCCTATAGTCAGTCATATTAGTCAATTGAGAACGAGCATGGTGAAAGGAATCAATATTGTTGTTTAACGAGGTGGAAAGGGATAACTAGGATGTCTCCCCTATTCTTGTTAATTCGTGAATTCAATTTCTTAATTGATCTAAGTCTTGGTTCCATTCTTCGTGTGGGTTTTGATTGGGCTTTGGTAGTTGTTGGTTCTCATTAGATTCCAGTTTAATGCTTTCTTCTAGTTGTTGGTTCTCATTGAATTCATTGCAGGTGTATTATATATGGTCTAAAAATAATAATAATAAAACATTGTTTTACAATTTTGTAATAATTAAAAAGGGAATAAACAACCAAAAAGCAATGTTTATATGTGTGTGTGTGTGTGTGTGCGCGTGCGTTACTTACTTGGATGTTTTCAAATTGAACGCCTCTTATGCTAGATGGTTGAGCTCCTACTGTGTTTTGTTAGGGCAATTTTCTTGCTTACTATTGGTTGCAGGTGTTAAACAACCCTATGACCCTTTTTTTAATGTTTATCAGGAGCATGTGCATGCTCCTAATGCACACATGCTAGGAACATGCATGCAATCATGTTTTTTTGGAAACGTGGAGGTTCAACACGACGAGACAAAAGCACGTGTGTGCTTCCATGAACACATGTGCATCGTTGTTATTTTCCACTAGCATGACCCCCTTGCAATGGTTTTGGAAACCATTTTTATGTAGACACCGTTATATAGTTAGTGGATAATAACTTAATGTAAAAGGACCATCATTATTGAATAAATCTCCATAAGCGGTTGACCCTAATTAAAACGTATGGCGTATTTCCAAATCTTTGATGGTAAACCCCTTTCTATAAAGGGCACATGTTATGTACCTACCTATATTGTTATCTTATTTTTCTTAAATACCTTTATTGATATTTTTGTCTCTTACATCCGTTTTATTCGTGTTCTTGCTTTACTTCCCTTCTTTATATAAGACATCATATGTATTGGAAAGTTAAGATACTATATCTAAACTCTTTTGAGAATTATCACTCTAATGTTTATTGAGTAACATTATTATGAAAAGTACATTTGCTTATACACCCTAATTTTTTTTTTTAATTAATTTCAAATTTATATAATAATTAAAAACAAAAATGATAATATTTTTTTTAATTATAATGAATAGTTATTAGTGTGATGTGTTTAAACATTCAATTTCAAATACACAATAGGCGTGGATAAATAATACTATAAAAACAATATTTTATTAATTATATAAACAATATCATATCAAGTAGCTATTGGTGTTATTTTTCAGTATTTATTGGATTTTTTTAATGAAAAAGTTGTAATTTGTTATTTTATTGAAATTAAAGTTACATAAATCATAAATAGAAAATACTTTTATATCAAAATTAAACTTTAATTTTTGAAAAGCAAACTATAAAGACATAAAAAGAAACTACAAAGCTATGCATATGCTTATCATCTTTAGAACTTCTTTAAAAAAACTATTCTAAAGCTTTTTTTAGCAAATAAACACTATGTCAAAAAAATTGTCACTTAAAATACATACAAAACCCCAACTCTACCATCTTATTTACAAAGAATTCTTCAAAAAGATGTAACCATCAATTAGAGTGGGACAGAAAATTGGGATAGAAAATTAAAATAATTTACAAACCCACTTAAAGATTAGCATACTAAAAGTATTTATCCAAGAATAAAACTTCATAAAAACATATTTTTTATAACTATATTATTAGAATGTTTTGCTTTCTCTTATAATGTATTGCTTACATGCACATTAGATATGAGTTTCATAGTATTTGCTACAATCCAAACTTATATAACCCCGTAACTTGAGTGAGCTTGGAAAGCTTCTTGGAACAAGATTTTAAAGTAAAGCATTATCCTTCTTAAAATTTTAGACCAAAGTTGGTCATTCTCAAGATAAATAAATAATATTAATTAACAATTAAATAAAAACAAAATAAAACATGATAAAACATATTTTTTATAACTAT
>LPNX010734330.1:44614-62203 GCA_001517045.1 Pseudotsuga menziesii
TCGCCGCCTTTTCTGAAGTGCCATAACTAATATTTCGTGATCCCTCCATTATTGCCGCTGTGTTGCCGCTACATCGATAAATCTGTTACTAGTTATATATTCCGCGAAAAGCACTGGGATATAGTAGCAGTAGCAGGGTTAAATCGGGAAGAAATAAAGGAAGTGTAAATTAATTAATGAAGAGACAATGAAAGTGTATAAGTATAGCTAAAAATCAATGGCTATAAACACACACCAACCATGATAATAAAATCTTGGTATCCCATTCGAGCCCAGACATTTATGTCAACGATTTCACCTGTTCCTTTGAAGTACGTGACATCAAAGATCAGAGAAATTAGTAGTAGGTAATTGAAAACTATATAAAAGACAATGCTGAGCATCTTCGCTATCCACCGTTAGTTGGCATTTCTTCCACGTTGGAGATGCTTCACTAGAACATCTGGTATCCCGGCTGTCATTGATTAATCTGATCCACGGTGGAGATCATAGCGTAACCTGAACATTAGATCGGCATAGCATCCCTGTCATTAATTATTTATACCAACTCTACTCTAGCATTTGTTGTTTAGCATATATTAACAACCAATGAGGGGTAACTTGTGATTGAAACAAATTTTTAATGAAAATAGAGGTCATAATCCCTATCACTTTTCTTGATAACGGACCCTGCACAATCATCTGGGTTTCTTTGGAAGTTTGTTCACTATATCTTTATCGTTCCCAACAGCAAGTTTTGTCGTCCGGTTGGTCACCAGTTTCGAGTGGGATTGCAGCCGAGTTCCTCTATTGAAAATAGCAAATATCTTCCTCTGGAGTTGGCGATATTGTCTGTGAAATCCATAACAGCAAAGAAACCCCTAAATTATAAAGAAAGTACAGATGCAGGAAATGTCCCGCAGACTGAGAAACCACGTGTCATTTGGTGGACTTGCTTGGATGATGCAATACCTGGAGAAATTTCAAATCATACTATAAAACACCAAAAACAACACATAAATGGACGAGACAGTTCCACATGTCATTTGGTTGGGCTCTATTTTTCAAAAGTAGAGCTTCCACCTAACCCAAGATCCATTAGTACTTGCTCAGATTAACAATCTATCTTGAATGAAACCCTCAAATCACATGCTCTGTTTTTGCTGTTTCTAATTATGACATTGAACGATAAATTTATTTTTTTTTGAGAAGAAAAGTTCCATTTTTTTATTTAAACAAAAGACTTGAATACAAGCCATAGATATTCTTCCTAATCTTTCGAGATGTTACATCATCCACCACTATAAACTATACAAAATATACTAATACTAAGCTTGTGAACAAACCATCTAATCCTTCATACATAATCAAAATTGAGTTTGACAAGAAAAAAAATATCACCATTCCATCTACTGAGATAGACAAGAAAAGAGTCTATACCCTCCCAAACAAAAAGATAGAGATTCAATCAAAAGAGGAAAAAGTACACATTCATATAACAATGAGTCATCTATAAATTCATGCAAAGTCAACAAACCAGGAGTTAATCCCAGTGCATCTTTTGGTAACCCATCCGCGATTTGGTTATGTTCCCTGTAAATGTGTCCGCAATGGAAAGAAAGGAAAGCCCCACTTAAGGCTTTTATCCCATTGCACCAGTGCCCCAATTCCATAACATTTGGTGTTGTTGTATCATTTAGTCAATCTATCATAGTCTTGGAATCTCCATATAACTGCAATCCTAGAAGGCCCATCACTTGAGCAATGTGCAGGATAACCCACAGGGCTAGCAGTTCATCCCAGGTATTGGTACTCCTACCACAACCAAGCTGAAGATGAAAGTGATGTTTTTTGGAAAGATAAAGAATGCTCCAGCTCCTCCCATAGAATTTGCAGCAGCTCCAAGGAAAAAAACGGTGGAAGCACTCACTTCTGGGCCAATCCCAATGTCCCTATGACTATGTTTAACAGGGGGACGTGGATAATCTTCAATAAGTCAAAGTCCCCACGCTACGGCCACCTGAACTTGTGGTTTAATTCCTTCAAATAATACAACATCCATGCATAACCAAACAAACCAATTACAAAATAGAGGAAGATATAAAGATCCCGGGCCCTTTCGAAACCATCCAACCAGATTGTCGATTAGATTTTGATCTTCTCAACAATAAAACAAACCCAGGGACTCCACCGTCTGACGACGCACAACCTTACAAAAACGACAGTCAACAAAGAGATGTCAAACAATTTCACAATAACAACCACAGAGAGGACATATGCCTGGTCCCAGTCATCGTTGCTTGATGAGGTTGTCCCCGGTGTTGATTTTATTCATCCAAGATAGCCAGCTAAAGCATTTGATCTTCATTGGCAACCTGCAGCTCCATAAATCCTTCGTCCACAAATCCTGTGCAGAGTCCAAATGATATTCCACCAGTGAGGTATACGATAACTTTGTAGTGACCTACCTAATGGATTTGTTGAAAGACTAAACAAGGAAATCCTCACCATCCATGAGGCATATACCCAAGTGTTGTAATTCATTAATAAAATGCTCCCACTCCTCCTTCCATATGCCACTGAGTTCAAGGTCATCCGTCGACAACCAATAAGAACCAGAGCCTTTCCAAAAACTTAAATACAAGCCATTGATATTCTTCCTAATCTTTCGAGATGATACATCATCCGCCACTATAAACTATACAAAATATACTAATACTCAGCTTGTGAACAAACCATCAAATCCTTCGTACATAATCAAAACTGAGTTTGACAAGAAAAAAAAGTATCACCATACCATCTACCTAGATAGACAAGAAAAGAGTCTATACCCTCCCAAACAAAAAGATAGAGATTCAATCAAAAGAGTAAAAAGTACATATGAATGCTCATATAACAATGAGTCATCCATAAATTCATGCAAAGTCAACAAACTAGGAGTTAATCTCAATGCATCGTTTGGCAACCCATTCGCTATTTGGTTATGTTCCCTATAAATGTGTTTGCAATGGAAAGAAAGGAAAGCCCCACTTAAGGCTTTTATCCCATTGCACCAGTGCCCAATTCCATAACATTTAGTGTTGTTGTATCATTTAGTCAATCTATGATAGTCTTAGAATCTCCATATAACTGCAATCTTGGAAGGCCCATCACTTGAGCAATGTGCAAGATAACCCACAGGGCTAGCAGTTCATCCTAGGTATTGGTACTCCTACCACAGCCAAGCTAAAGCTTAAAGTGATGTTTTTTGGAAAGATAAAGAATGCTCGTGCTCCTCCCATAGAATTTGCAGCAACTCCAATGAAAAAACCGGTGGAAGCACTCGCTTCTGGGATAATCCCAATGTCCCTATGACTGTGTTTATCAGGGGGAGGTGGATAACCTTCAATAAGTCAGAGTCCCCACGCTACGGCCACCTTAACCTATGGTTTAATGCCTTCAAATAATACAACATTCATGCATAACCAAACAAACCAATTACAAAATAGAGGAAGATATAAAGATCTCAGGCCCTTTCGAAACCAACCCACCAGATTCTCAATCAGAATTTGGTCTTCTCAACATTAAAACAAACCCATGGAATCCACCATCTGAAGATGCACGACCTTACAAAAACGACAGTCAACAAAGAGATGTCGAACAATTTCACAATAACAACCGCAGAGAGGACATATGCCCGGTCCCAGTCATCGCCGCTTGATGAGGTTTTCCTCGGTGCTTATTTTATTCATGAAATATAGGCAACTGAAGCATTTGATCTTCATTGGAACCCTCCAACTCCATAAATCCTTCGTCCACAAATCCTGTGCAGAGTCCAAATGATATTCCACCAGTGAGGTATACGATAACTTTGCAGTGACCTACCTAATGGATTTGTTGAAAGACCAAACAAGGAAATCCTCACCATCCATGTGGCATATACCCAAGTGTTGTAATTCATTAATAAAATGCTCCCACTCCTCCTTCCATGAGCCACTGATTTCAAGGGCATCCGTCGACAACCAATAATTACCAGAGCCTTTTCAATTGCTTGACATGCAAGCCCGATATAATGTTGTAATTTCATAATCCCGTAAATAACAAATAAGGTCATCTGATAAAGTACAAGTCTGCTCCATCACGACTACTGGGTCTACCCCAAACACCATCTCACCACCCCTGCCAAATCTCCAATAAATGAAGGCTAAAATATATGGCGCCTTCAGCCCGCATATATGGTGCTTTCAACCTGCATTTGACTGTAAATTGTCTTAGATCTAGCTTTCTGCTTAGACTCTTTCTTGCTCTCATGCTCTGTGTCTTATTTCTCCTAATCTACTGCTACCATCTACTGATCCGCACATGGCCTAGATTGACCTCTCTAACATCTACACCTCTCTAGCAAAGATTCTCTTATACTGTACTAACTCCGATTGCATCCTGTAGAGTTTCAACTACTCTACCATTCAGACCTCTCATCTTCACTCTGCTCTCTCAGATATCTCCCTCTGTTAACCCTTCAAAAGTAGCTAAGACTAAAAACAACCAACATAAAGCAATAATCTCCAACAATCACCTAAAACGAAACCCTCTAACTGTTGAATCCCTCCTATTTATACTATTTTACATGATGATGCAGGGTCGACTGCATACAGACACTCCATTAATTGTCACCATCATCCACCCCTCAGGCTACAGCTATGGCCGACTTCAGCACCCATGATCGTCCTCTTGCTTTCAGCCGTTATTCTGCACTTGTGCTACCATTTTACCCTACGGCATCTTCCTTCCGCACAGTTTCCCTTTTCCGCGCAGGTGACATCTTTCGCACATATTCCTTCTTCTGTGTAGATTTCCTCTTTCGCGCAGTTTTTTTTTTCCCTGCAGATCTCCTTGTCTTTGCAGCTTCCTTCTTTTCCTGCCGCCTAATTCCTTTTCTTTGTTTGTGCTTGTGCAGTGGATTGATTCTTGCGCGTTTCTTCACTTGCGTTTATTTCTTATGCGCTTTCCCCAGGCCCAACAGGCCCACAACACTCACATGTGGCTCATCCCGAGCCACGAAGCAATGGACATAGGAGGTGGCGCAGCCTATGCTTTGTCTATTTGCTGGAAGGTTTTTTTGTGCGTGTCTCTCTTGCGCATTCCATTAGTTTCCTTGCGCGTCTCTCTTGTGCATTTCCCGACTTCTTCTTTTTTTTCCTGCTTGCATACCTTTCTCCTGCTTCCTGCCTTGCGCACTTTGTTCCATTTTTTTCGGTGTGTCCTACATCGCGGGCTCATCCCATAATTTAGTTATGCAATTTATTCCTTGGCATCATCTAAATAGTATATTTCCATGGGATTTTCTTATGTTTTCTCCAGCTCTTCTTCAGGTTGTTCTTCTTGGTCCTCTTCATCTTTCTTTTCATCTCCTTCTTCCTTTTCCTCTTCTTGTTCATCCTCTGGTGCATTTTTTGGCACAGATTGTTCTGTGCCTCCAACCTTCTGTTGGAATTGCCCCAAAATGGGAGTAAGCATTTCTATCTCCCGGTAGGATTCTTCTTCCTGCTACTCCAGTTCCTACACTCGGTCGGAGCTAGGGTGTTCCAACGACGTATTGGCCACTTCCTGCGTGAACTCATGGAATATTTGTTGGACAGGTTGAATTAGCATTGTCACCCTTTTATCTTTGACTTGTTTCTCAGTCGCCTCTTTGTTGCACATGTTTTCCTGGTTGTGCAAGGGTCTGGCCTTATCCTAGAGCTTCTTAAGCTCAGTTCCTTTGGCGATTTTCTCCTTGGTTGGCAGCTTCTTAATTTATGCCTTTACCACCAATACCTGTAGGTCTGCTTGCCATGCCTGCTCGGCAAGTTATTTCACAGTCTCATTGTCGATGAGTTGATCCCATGCCACGACAATTGCTTCCACCGCCTCTGTGCAGATCTTCTCAGCTTCCCTAAGCCGGTCAACAGCTTGATTTGTCGATTCTTGCCTTTGTTTCACAACTTCGGGAGGCGTGCTCAGCTGCTTGCTGGTTTTCAATTCCTAAACCTATTTCTTTAGATCTACAACCAATTTGGATAAATGCCTCAATTGGTGCATAGGTTTTTCCTCGCCTTCTTCTTCATCATCTGATAGCTGTGCGACTGCCTCCTTTATGGCTTCTTCCAGTGAAGCCTGGTTTTGTGCTTGCACTTCCAGGCCTTCCTGTTGGCACTTGATGACTTGTTTGTGCACCTTTGATTTCTTGGTTTCCTTGGCTTCCTGATATGCAACCGCATTTTCCCAGATTCTCACCTTTGTAGTTGTGCCATGCTGAATGGAATATATTTGTGGCAATGTCAACTTAGAGAAATCCAAAGTTAATGTGTCCATGCTATGGACACTTTCATCTATTTCTACTACATATGTAGAAAATGCCTACATGGGCATTTCTATTCTTAGGGGTGGGAGCAACACCTGCGTCATCAAAGTTTCTGATGGGTCTACACCACAGGTCTCATCCTGCACGATCTCGTGCACGTCTGTGATGGCCTCTTCCAGCGGGGTAACTTGTGCACTGAGCGAAGTCCTCCAATTGGTTTGCTTGTGTATGATATCAACCAGTGTAGACTTGGCTATTTCTGCGACCGCCTCTCCAAGAAGAGTTGGATCCTCTTATGCTATGCTCATGACTTGGGGTCGATTAGCCCTCTGCTTTTTCCTATGCGGGATGCCCGAGACTGTTGCATCTTCCTCCATGGGCTCTTTTCCCTTCCTTTTCCTGGTTCTTTTGGCACACACCTCCTCACCAGTAGGGGTGTCTTCTTTACTGGCATTGGGTGGCTCTCGTTCTTCTTCTTCTTCTTGGGAATCATCCTAATGCTCCTTGATTCTGGTATTGACATGGTCCTAGGGCGGGTTCTCCTGCAGATCCCTTTGTGGTGCTTGTTGCTCTACAGGAACCTCCACACGCTGGCTAAGCCATTTTTTGGGCTAGGCTTTGATTTTCCTCTCAATATCTGCATATCTGATGATGAAGAAGGTCAAGAGTGCATGTTTCTTAGGGTCATTGTACAGATGCAAGATTATATTGTGCGGCCCCCCGTGGAAGCTAATCAAAGGATACATGGCCACCGTCGTGGGGAACAGTCTACACTACTGGCACATGATCTGTCTAAGTATTTTTCCTTGGAGAAATAATCCAACCTTTGTATCATATTTGCACTTGTTGTCTTTGTGGTCCCAGAGGTTTTGGAACTGCGCATCATGGAACTCCACTGGGATGTTCATGGGTTGATAGTCTGGTGGAGGAGTCCAGGCTGTAAATGAGATCAAAATCAGAAGCCATGAGTAGTGGAACTTCGTCGTGAGAAGTTCCTATGCATCTACTGCGTCATCCATCAGTTCGTTCACTAGGAACTGGGACCAGTTGATGTCCACTCATTGCACGCACTGCTCTGTTATCTCTACTATTGCAGCAGTTCATTCAATAGGCCTCATCTTGCATAGAACCTTACTGCACAATATTTTTTCTCTAGACCTTACAACAACGTCATTGATAGAGATAATAAGGTAGCCCTTTATTTCGTGGACAAGCTTGTACTTACTCTTTATGTCATTCTTATCCAGCTTTCCTTGGCACCTTCAACCTGCATTTGACTGCAGACTGTCTTAGATCTAGCTTTCTGCTCATACTCTTTCTTGCTCTCATGCTCTCTGTCTTATTTCTCCTAATGTACTACTACCATCTACTAATCCGCACATGGTTTGGATCAACCTATCTAGCATCTGCACCTCTCTAGCAGAGCTTCTCTTTTACTGTACTAACTCCAACTGCATCCTACAGACTTCCGACTACTCTACCATGTAGACCTCTCATCTTCGCTCTGCTCTCTCAGAGATCTCCCTTCTATTAACCCTTCAAAATCAACTAAGACTAAAAAAACCAACATAAATCAATAATCACCAACAATCACCTGAAAAGAAACCCTCTTACTATTGAATCCCTCCTATTTATACTAATTTACATGACCACACAGGGTCGACTGCATACATGCAGTCCGTTAACTATCACCATCAGTCGTCCCTCAAACTACGGCTGTGGCGATCATTACTTGACACGAGGCACTTACGACCTTACTTACAATATGCATTCACTCGTGTGGCATCTACTGACTTAAGACTACTTCAGCACCCATGATCATCCTGTCGCTTTTGGTCGTTATTCTGCACTTGTGCTACCATTTTACCCTGCGCAATTTCCCTTTTCCGCGCAGGTGACATCTTTTGCGCATATTCCTTCTTCTGTGTAGATTTCCTCTTTTATGCAGTTTTCTTTGTCTGCACAGATCTCCTTGTCTACATAGCTTCCTTCTATTCCTTCCGTGTGCTTCCTTTTCCTTGTTTGTGCTTGACCGGTGGATTGATTCTTGCACGTTTCTTTGCTTGCACTTATTTCTTGTGCCCTTTACCCAGGCCCAAAAAGGATCTAATCTAGAGGAGGAGAACCAAGAATGCATGAGATGGAAATCACCTGTAATTAAAACAAGGCAATTCCCTAAACATAGAATATATTCCTTAGGTGGGTACACCCATGCTCAGTAGTAAACAAGCACGGCCATGAACAATACATAGTGGATCCATGTCAAAAGTACATCAAATAAACTGTATATTTCACTATGAAAAGTGGAATCTATCAAGGTCTTTATGGTACTTTAACATGGAATTTTAGTATTGCACAACTCAGACAACGCATCTATCAGTGATACAATTGTTTTTCCCAAGATATAAAAAAAACTAGCAATAGTACATGTTTATACCATGTGAATCAATGATTCATTGTCAAGCATCATAAAAGACCATATGATTACTGGTCAATGATGTATATCATTAACAAATGTGAGGAGGGCCACCGATAATGATGATGGACTCCAAGGTACTGAGTAAAATATAGCAAGTGATAATATATGTTCTCAAGTAAAACACTTGTAGAACCAAACAATTAGGGGCCATTAATGTATACCCATTTTCATTTGCAAGGAAACCTACCGCTAGTGACTACAAGATCTAATATACCTTACGGGTTCCTATATTTACTTCCTAGGCAATGAGTTTGCATCGATAGGAAGAGATCCATTGAAGGGACTTCATTGATGCATCCCACATCAGACATAATGAAACAAGGACCAATAGGATGCTATAATTTGGTATAGATACGAGATCCAACACCATATATTGACACAAGGAAGGAAGGCATGACTGGTCAAGAATATTTAATAAATGGATGATACTATTTTGACTTCCCTTGAACACATGACACAATGTAGAGTAACACTTGGTAACATAAAAATCATGTAACCGACCTTTATGAAATACACTATTTCCAGATGCATTAATGAAATCTCCATAGGTGATGTGAAGGATAAGCCATCAACAAAGTTCAATTCAAATTACTAGTACAATTTCCTAAGGCAAATATAGATGGTGCATTGATAGGTAATGTAAAATTATGTGTCGTGTTCAAGGGAAACAAATAATGATTGTTGCCACTTCTTTTTCAGGATGGAATATCAATTGATTCAATGATCCCCTTTTTCTAATTTTTGATTTTTTAATACCTTTTTTTATTTATAATATTCAAAAGGAATAAAGCATGCTATAATACATAGATGGAAATGAGTTTGTCAAGGGGATGCGCCTACATTCCAAGGGAATGGGTCAAGTTTAGGTAAAACAAGAGATTAACTATTTGTGTACACTGTTATGGTATTTCCTCCATGGATATGAGGGAATTATACAAAAGAAACAATGTATAGGCATCATGTAGCAAAAAGTGACTATAAATGAAAATACACAACATTAGAAATAAGAAACTGTTTCAAGGAATTCTGCAACCGGTGCAGACACCGCTTGTTCCTCTACCCTGTAAT
The DNA here is from genome assembly GCA_001517045.1 of Pseudotsuga menziesii. Lineage (NCBI taxonomy): Eukaryota > Viridiplantae > Streptophyta > Pinopsida > Pinales > Pinaceae > Pseudotsuga > Pseudotsuga menziesii. Next base: position 54,463 of record LPNX010734330.1, read on the forward strand.
ACACAAGTGTAAAAAGGAGAGCATAACAACATATACTTCCCCTAGATAATCAATTTGATCAACATGAAACTAATATTATACCTCAGATCTAAGTCCTTTTGTCCTCGTTCCAAAAGTCCTTCTTGCAATCTTCAGTACCTGCAAAAGAGATTAAAAGACAAAAGCAGAAAGTGAGAGCATCATGACAAATCAATCATCTATGCTAGTGATCAAGGAGTCTAAAAACATTTAACTGATATTGGCACATATTAAATATGGGAAAGGGGAACACTTTTGTATTAATGATAAAAGAGAGTAAAGTTACAACCAAGCCTTGATGTTGTTGGCTTTATCCTCCACAACAGATTTACAATCCTTCACACCTACAACATATCTTCACACATAAGCTCACTCTATATTTCATCTAAACCAGATATCAATCCAACAACATAAGGGTGCTTTCTTTGACCTCATTCACTCACTCCATGAAGGCTGCATTTATAGGCCAAATTTCATGATATTCACATAGGAAATGAATAGGAGGTGATCCAAATAGGTGAGGAAGGCGAATGCCACCTCTCCCAAGCTAGTAGAAACCAACTCCACAGAGGATGTCGTAAGGAAGCTTCTAGAATATTCCTTTTTTCATGTTTAAGGTTAATCAACGCACTTGGATTTAGGTGAAGAAGCGCCAACGATTTTTAATCAACAAGGAGAAGCACCGACGGTGCCTACTACCAAAAGACAAACGAGAGTCGATGCTCTTTACCCCACAGTACAGTGCACCATCGGCACTCTGTCACAATTGAGGAAAAGTGCCAGTCTTCCTAAGGATGGAAAAAAGTTGCCAAAGAAATATCAAGCTAGGATTTCTGAAAGGAAAACATGCAATTGTGGAATTTTCAAGTGCAATAGAATTCCCCCCAAAGTATGAGGCTAGAAGGAAGTGATAGGTGAAATAGTTTGCTAGATATTAACATGGTAGAGAGGAAATGAGATATGAGCTCAAATCTCACATGGAACTAGTAATTGGCTTATCCGAATCTAACATGGCTGCAGACCAATACACTGTAGATCCATGATGATGACTATGTCATGGATACCAAGAATACATTGTAGATCCATGAACAAGTGATGTATGATGAGGAAGATGGCTACAAAACATACAAAGTATATCCATGTTATCCGACCTTGTGGCTAGGGTTTTACCCCTAGCTTGTGCGAATGAGCACCTACTAAGGAGAATGGAATCCTTAGTAGCAGTTCAATAAAATGGAAAGAAAAATGCTAAACAGGAATAAAAACTAATCTAAAACTCGTGCATGAAACAAAACAGTAAAATATAAAGAATGGTTTTTTATTGATATTACCTCCGATGTGGAGGTTGGTGAAGCTCTTTGCGCTGATCCGTGAGGTTGCTTCGAGCTCCATCTGCTCCTTCTCTTCTTCCGGTGGTGGAAATGGGCCAAAAGGGGCTCTCAATGGTGAAAGTAGCTCAAGGGGTGAGCAAGGGTTTCAAGAGCAATTTTGGCAGAGTAAGGATGCTTGTGATTGTGGATGTGAAATGAGGGGTCTCCATCACCTATTTATAGTTTTTTAGTGGTGGAGTGCTGGCCCATGGTTTTTGGAAACCATGTGGTTTAGGGTAGCTGTTTAGGGTTTTTTCCTCCTTTTCCTCATTATTTTATATTTTTTCTTCTCTTTTGGGGATTTTTGCTATTTTAGAGGAATTTTGGATATTTTTGGAGGAGAAAAGGGGTTTTTTGGCCTTTTGGAGGCATTTTAGGCCTTTTGGAGGTTTTTTAGATGGTTTTATGGCCTTTTGGAGGCATTTTAGATGGTTTTATGGCCTTTTTAAGGGAAATATGGTAGGAAAATAGACAAATGAGCCATGTAGTGGGGTAGATGAGGTAGTGAACACTTTTTGGGTGTTAACAGATTGCCCCCTGATGTGCGAGGGCAGGAGCTCATCGTATGGCCGATGGACATCATAAGTCATATATGGTTTTCTTGGGGTGTGGAGAAGAGAAGAAACAAATTGAAGCCCGGAAAAACGACCCCGAACCAACTGCAAGAACTAAAAGTACATAACCTCAATAATGGATGAGGAATCATCTGATCATATGGACGAGGCGGGCATTCCCATGCTCATATCAGGATATAACATAAAAATAATAATGGGGTCCTGACATATACATGGCCTCAAAGACTGAATGAGGAAGAATCTCAATATATGGACGAGGCGGGCATACCCATGCTCGTATCAAGATACATAAATATAACTGTGAGGCCCAAAAAAGGAGGACCTATGGGATACATGAAAACCACTGTGTATATCATAAGGGTCCAGAAGGGACACAAATCTGGAACATACTGTTGGGCTGACCATATCTGAGTTGGAAAACTGATGCACTGGGATGACAGCAGTGCTACTGAATGTGGTACCAAAGGAACCGAGGAGCTGCTGGATCAGAGTGACAAGGGTCACACTCGTAATGGTACTCTGAAGTGGAACTGAACTGGGTACTCAAGGAAGCATGGAACTGAATGGCTTCCGAATACAATCGCCAACGCATCCTAGACATCCACAGGAACATATAACTGGGCGTTCCACGGTGACTCACCAATGTGCTAGAGTCGGGGGAAATCCGGGGTCTTCGACAAACAATGGAAGGGATATAAATCCTGCGCGATTCTCAACGATGCGAACAAAAGTTCTGAAGTCGAGCATGTGAGAAACAACCATTCGGAGAGGCAATGAGGACTCCTCCCAAAATGGTCTGTAGGAACTCACCACAGATGGTGATGGGTCCAAGGTGCAGGGACCTCTGGGTCTATCCTCTGGAATAGAGGGGCTATCATCGACAGAGGGAGACCTACAACTTATCAAGGAAATGATGTTTCCTTGATAGGAGTGCGAGGTGGAAAACCGAAATGTGATAGTACTGATGGCAGGAGTGATAAACTGGGGGGAAATAACTGGGCAAGTAGAGTGGGTGGACTCAAACTTCCTTTGTTCAGAGTATGATGGTCGGGAAGCATATGACACTAACTGGTGGTTAAGGAGATCATCGCTGTATTGGATCTGGGAGGGTGACTGGGCTGAGGGAGACTCAAGCTGTGGAAAACGGGCAGGAGACTGCAGAATACTCTGAACAAAGGCGACCGAATTGGGGGTGCTGCCGAGAGGATCGATCATGGCGCCAAGAGGCATGAGGGAACTTCTTCATGGGTTAGGGGACTAGAAGAAGAGTGTGTACAAAATGGTACTGTCATGTGGATTGTACGAGCCCAGGACAGTTCATGCTCATGCTTGCTTTCAATTTTAAGGAGTCTGAAAGCAAATAAGAAGACTCTGAAAGAATGGAATGGTACTGTCGTGCAGATTTTACGAGCCCAGGATAGTTCATGCTCGTGGTTGCTTTCAATTTTAAGGAGTCTGAAAGCAAATAAGAAGACTCTGAGATAATGGAATGGTACTGTCGTGCAGATTTTACGAGCCCAGGACAGTTGATGCTCGTGGTTGCTTTCAATTTTAAGGAGTCTGAAAGCAAATAAGAAGACTCTGAAATAATGAAATGGTACTGTCGTGCAGATTTTACGAGCCCAGGACAGTTCATGCTCGTGGTTGCTTTCAATTTTAAGGAGTCTGAAAGCAAATAAGAAGACTCGAAAATAATGAAATGGTACTGTCGTGTGGATTTTACGAGCCCAGGACAGTTCATGCTGATGGTTGCTTTCAATTTTAAGGAGCCTGAAAGCAAATAAGAAGACTCTGAGATAATGGAATGGTACTGTTGTGTGGATTTTACGAGACCAGGACAGTTCATGCTCATAGTTGCTTTCAATTTTAAGGAGTCTAAAAGCAAATAAGAAGACTCTGAAATAATGAAATGGTACTGTCGTGCGGATTTTACGAGCCCAGGACAGTTCATGCTCGTGGTTGCTTTCAATTTTAAGGAGTCTGAAAGCAAATAAGAAGACTTGGAAATAATGAAATGGTACTGTCGTGCGGATTTTACGAGCCCAGGACAGTTCATGCTCGTGATTGCTTTCAATTTTAAGGAGTCTGAAAGCAATAAGAAGACTCTGAAATAATGGAATGGTCAGGCAAGGAGGAAGTGTTCGATCAAAGAACATTTATGATGACCAAGAACGAGGGTAGGGGGGAACACCGGTGGGCCTCCTTGTGAGGTGAATTAATGGTGGCAGAATAACGAAACATTTGCAGTATGACAGGAGTGGATGGCTCATGTAAAAAGAGTGGAACAATCTGATGGCGGCCGATGGGGCGTGTAAATTGATGCAGCAAGGTGTTGGGATACAATGCAGAAAGTGTGAGAGCGATAAATGATCTCAAGCATTGTCACGAGCTCGGAAAAAAAATGAATCCAGCGATAAACAGTTGTGAAAAAAGAATGCAACGAGTTGACCATCATGACGGTCTTGTCGTGCTGATTCCAATGGTGGAAACGGTTCGGAAAATGGACTTCGTATGGGTTGAGAACGGCCAAAACAAGAAAAAGTCAACTAACTATAAATAGTAAGTGGGCCCCACATGACACGTGACATTTGTACTATTTGACTTTGACTTGTGATCGGAGTGGACCCGAGCTGAGGTGGCAATTCTGGACGATCCGACCGGCCGATTTCGGATTCGGGAGATACAGGTATTCTGTTGAGCTCATACCTGCATTGTCATTGGGTTCGGGGGGGGTAGTGGGTCCCAGGATATTACTTGTACGGTCCACGTGGGGTGGACCGCGGGTTAGCGGGTCCAAAATGTGGTTAGGGACCGTGGGTTTAGGCCCAACAGTCGCGGTGGGGGACCGCGGGTTTAGGCTCGACAATTGCGGTTATAGGCCGTGGGTTTAAATCCGATAGTCGTGGTTTGGTGGATAACTCACGCCACATGGAATCTTCAAAGTGTGATCCATGGTCTGAGACCAACTATTTAGGGACCCCGAATCGAGTGATAACATGGTTAAAAAAGAAACGGGCAGCAGTGTCAGCGATATAGTTGAAGGTGGGGATGGCTTCCGCCCATTTGGTGAAGTAATCGATGGCAACAATGATGTACTTATGGCCGTTCACAGATGGGGGTCTACACTCCATGAAGTCGATGGCCCACTTACAAAAGGGACCAACGGTGACAACTGGGTGTGATGGAGCGGGTGGTGTCCGGGCCTTGGGGGCAAAAAGTTGGTAGTTATGGCAATGCTTGACCGCAGAGATGCAGTCGGTGAAGAGTGTGGGCCAGAAGTATCCGGCGTGGACGACCTTTTGGGCAGTGGCCATCCCTGAGAAATGGCCGCCGTAGGCACCGCTATGACAATCATTAAGGATGTGTTCATGTTCCTCAAGTGTGAGGCAACGACGAAGAATGGTGTCGACCCCTCGCCGGTAAAGGACATCTCCTATGAGGAGGTAGCGAGAGGCCTGGTGACGGATACGATGACATTCATTACGAGTGATTTCGGGCCGGAATTTCTGCGTGCGTAGGTATAACAAGATATCACCGTACCATGGGTCATCAGACGAGATAGTGAACAAGTGGTTATCGAGTAACTCATCGGAGATGGGTGGGGCCGGGAGAAAAGAAGGAAGATCAGTGATAAGCTAGGCAAGGGCAAGGGCTTTAGTGCTCTTAGGTGTTCGAAACGTGAGGTCATATTCCTGGAGGATAATGACCCATTTAGCCACACGACCTTGCAGGAGCCGCCAGTTTAGGAGATATACCATGGGGTTAGAGTCGGCGACGACTGTGGTATGACTAAGTAAAATGTAGTGTCGCAATTTTTGGACGGAAAAGACCACTGCTAGGGCTAGTCTCTCCTCATATGGGTAACGTAGGGGTGGGCCGGACAAGGTCTGGCTGACGTAGTAAATGACATGCTCTTGGTGTGAGGTGTCTTCTTGAACCAAGACGCCAGACACAGCATGCTCAGATGCCGAGACGTAAAGGATGAAGTCCTAAGAGAAATCCGGGGGGGAGATCAAGGGGGTTTGTGTGAGAGCCTTCTTGAGGGCTTCGAATGCATCTTCTGCTTGCTCGTCCTAGACAAAGGGTACATGGGTACGGAGCAAGCGTAGGAAACTGTGAATGGTTGTGGCGTAATCGGGAACGAAGCGTCGAAGGAAATTGGAGTGCCCTTGCAGACTTTGGAGCTACCGGAGCGTGCAAGGAGAGGGAAGGTCTAAAATGGCTTGGACTTTCAGAGGATCAACAGTAATTCCTTTCTAGGAAACAATGAAACCCAACAATCGGCCTGCCGGAACGCAAAAGACACACTTGTGTGGGTTCAAGCGGATTTGATATTTGCGACAACGCAAAAAAACTTGCCGAAGGTCATTAAGGTGGTCGGATCGTTTCCAGGAACGAGCTGTAAGGTCATCAAGGTAGACGAGCAGGATGTGGACCAAATCCTGAAAGCAATAGGTCATGGCCTGCTGGAATGTGGCACCAGCATTTTTTAGGCCAAAAGGCATGACGCGATAGGCGAAGGTGCCCCATGGGGTTGTAAAGGCAGTTTTGTATTGGTCCTCCTTTCGGATTTGGATCTGATTGTATCCAGAAAAACCGTCCATGAACGAAAGGACTTCATGCCCCGCATACGCATCGATGAGCTGGTCAATAAATGGCATGGGGAAATTGTCTTTTGGACAAGCGCGGTTTAAATCTCGGAAGTCCGTGCATACTCTAATGGTGCCTTTTTTTTGTTAACGGGAACAGGGTTGGAAACCTAGGTGGTATAGGCAATAGGATAAATGAATCCTGCCGTGCAAAGTTTCTCGATCTCTGCTTTGACAGCTGGGAGCTTTGAGGGATGAATGGGACGCTGTTTTTGACGGACGGGGGGTACATCCGGCCATGTGTCAATGTGGTGCTCTATAATGGCAGGGTCAAGACCGGGCATTTCGGTATAGGACCAGGCAAAGACATCACGGAATGCTCTGAAGAGTTTCTTGTATTCCTCAATTTCTTGTTCACTGCAAGAGGCTCCTAAAGTGATGAGTTCAGGGGTGCTTCCTGGGGCAGCGATATCAATTTGGAGGACAGGTGAGATGTTGGCCATGTTACCCTCCTCGAAGGCGCCAGGAGCAGGAATAGGGTCCTTGAACCAGTCAACCTTGGGGGGAAGGAAGTCTTTGGATTCAACTGCAAATTGGGTAGCAGTGTTAGAGGAGGATTCATCTGGGAGGAAGTAGGAATGATGGTGCATGTCATCCCAGGGATACTCTGGGGCAGTGAGAGCCTCGAGGATTTCCTCATCAGTACGGAAATTTTGTGTCGTCAAATCGGTTGACGAGGAAGTAGTGGCAGAAGAGATCATATAAATGGTATTAATCTCTTCAAAATGGGGAGAGACCAGGGGGTGGATCTCCTCAATGGTGGGTGGTGCCGTCTCAAGATCCAGATTGTTCATCTCAAAGAGAGCTGCTCTGTAATCGGGGATATCGGGACAATGATTTGTGTAATGCCCGTAAATACCGCATATGGCACAGGAGTGGTTAGTGCGCAAGGATTTGTCGCGAGGCTTAGGGGTTGAATCAAGGTTGACAACCGGTATACTGGGGTCATCGTCAAGCATTTGCATGTGTTTCTGTAGTGTCGATAACTGAGGACATTGGTGAGTTGCATGGCCCAACTCATCGCACAACGAGCATTTGGGAGGAGCACGAAACACAAGGGGGTTTTTGACTGTCTTGGGAGGTGGGACAGCAGTGTAAGGTTGGGGGCCTCTGCCCCCAGTGGGTTTGG